>JAAAKQ030174105.1:0-12425 GCA_010016005.3 Zanna intricata
CCTTACGGTGACTATTGATTAATTTTAAAAGAATGTGACGAGGGCTAATGACCATAGTAGTCGATGCCCGTATAAAAGTTAAAAAAAAATGCAAGGACTCATGTGACTTCTACAATTCGTCTTTTAATTTTTTTCTTTTTCCGGGCAATTGATGGATTCCTGATGAATATTTTTTCTGTAAAATTTTCGTTTCTAAAGTCTTTTCAGATTTTCTTTTAATATTTTACAATAACTTACCTCTAAAACATTATTTTCTATTTCGTCTAAAAGCAAAATCACAACTGATTTAGTTAGATTAAGCGTACTGGTAATCGCGGACGCGACCACTGACTTTCTGACGACATGTCAATCACGTTAAAGATTTCTGATTAAAAAAATTTTATTAATTATTCTGTTTTACTTTTTTCATGTCCCTAGGATTACAATAAGGAAATTTTATAATGTATTTATTATATTAAAAAAAAAATAGCCAAATTTATTGAAACAACTATTAAAAACTTCATACATGAATACATAAATTTACTTTCTAAAAAAAAATTCACTTTATCTAAACAAAATAAATTTAACTAAAATAATTATTCACAAACAGTTTACTTTGGATTACAACATAAATGCTGATGAATTTAAACTCGGCTGATATTTAAACCAAATCTAAATTCAATTCAAAACTTAAAATAAAATGAACACTTGAATAGCAAGCATTCACATCGCTGACTAAGTCAGTTCATGAAAATCATTATAAAGGATTTCCCTTTGCCTACTACACCCCTATCTATTTTCACTAAAGCTTTCTCTCTAAGTTAAGCTTTAGGTTAAATCTAAGCGTAAGTCTGTTCAAAGTTGTTATAAGACCTCATCTTGAATTGTATAACAGTGAAATAGTTTAATGTTTGAGTTAACTAAGATACTGTTAAACCATATATTAGCAACTGAAATTTGAATTATGATTAAACTGTTGAAGTTTACGCGCTTAATATTGCTGCTACATGCGTAAGTTCTTTTGTTATAAGAGCTATTCATTAATAAGATTTTAGTTCCTGTTATAAATTAATAATACTAAAAGTTAATTTAGAAAATATCTGCATTATAAATCAATTTTAATTCCTTTATTTAAGGAAACTCAAAACATACAGAATTTTTTTACCAACATTTACTGATTAGCAAACCAAAAATTAAAATAATCTCATTGTAGTTATAAATTAAATAATATTTTACCGACTGTTTCTTTATATAACTGATGGCAAATATAATTGATATTAATGATGTTAAATCGAGATTTTTTCATTTCACATCATGGAATCATCAAAGTACAAAGATTTGATTAAAAAATCTTGCTACGCTTATGGATTTTTTTGGCCGTTTTTGTATCATGATCGCTACCAATCAATGACAATCATATTGGCTTCCCTTTATTGATTGCACACTTCTGGAATAGTATATCATACAATCATAAAATTTGCTAGCTTGTACACTAACAATCTTTTGAAAAAATTAATTAATTGAAATGATTATTAACAGGTTGATTGCCACACTGAAAAATGCTCAACATTTCCAAGCTGCTGTGGTTACTTTTCCTAAAAATATCCACCAGTAATGCCATGTTTTTTTTTTTTTCAGTTTCAATAAAGGTTTTGTTATCCTGTAACTAATTTTTGATGTTAATTTCACTTTACAAGTTTACTTTTTGAAATATTCAAAAATAAAGTTGAGACATAAAATTTTATTTCGTAGCAACGAAACGATGCATTAAATGTACTTTAATAACTGAATTATAATTTTTTTTTTCTAGCGATAGCGAAGGAATGCACTTCGCACTTCCTGCAGGGTGTGTAGGGCTCGAAGCCAGGACGCTATCCTTCCTGGCCTAGCAAAGCTAAGCGGGCACTGGACACAGTTCTCGGCAGCCGTGAAACAGTGTTGCTCCCTACCGACTAAACCTTCTTCACTGCTTTCCCAGGGGCAGCTGGAATCGCCTCTCGGCATAACATCGACCAGCCCTGGAAGTCGTGGTAGCAAATTAACAATGGGTTCGTCCACTGTTGTGGGCCTAGGACCGAGCCCTGCGGTACTCTGCCGTACATGTTGAATTTCTCAGGGCCTTCTTCTGTGACTATTGTGAAGACCCTGTTGTGGAGGTAGTTGTTTACCACGGCCAGGAGGTAATTGCTCACCCCCCCTGTCCCACAGTGTCTCCACGATGACTCTCCATGGCACGCTATTAAACGTGTTCACATCCAGAAGAAAATATCTTTTATTTACTAAAAACTTATTGCATTTATTTAATTCTACAACTCCAAAATTGTTTGAATACTATTTTTCTTAATTTATAAACTTTTTTTTTTCTTTAATGTTTCAGTCTTTTAGATGGATACGTTAAAAATTAAGATATATTAAGCGAAAAATTAAATTAATTCATTGCTCCGTCATAAAAACAATTGTACAAGTATTAGAACTAAAAAAAAAAAAATTACTAGAATGGTTTTAATTGACTTAATGAAATTATTATTATACGTGTGTTATAATAGCAATGTTAAAAAATACGTCACTTAAAAAAGAAATTTCCTGTCTTTATTGACAGCTGAAAGAGGTTTTTTTTAAAATAACCGCCTTATAATTGAAAATCGGCAAATACTTTTCTAAATATTTAAACGATAGAAAATCTTTCTAAAAAAAATATTTCATCATTAATTTTTTTATTTTTTTATAAACTCATATCAAAATTATTAGACGAAAAAATGTGTTTGTAGGAAAGCAGGTGATAAATTTTTTTTTTGTAAATTTTCATAACTTTTACAAAAGGTTTTTTACAATTAAACTGAAAATTTTAGAAATTACATTTGTTTTATAAATTTAAAAAAACGTTAAAATTAAATACTACATTCAAAAATAGTATGTCTATAAATTTTTGTATTTTATCTTTCTAAAATATTTATTTATTTAATCTTTTGTTTAATTGGGTCAAAAATAATATCTTGTTGGGTATTTCAAAGATTTTCTGAAGGTTTAAAGTATACTAATTATTACTAAACTACTACTACTACTATTACTACTAAGTATACTCACTACTAAAAAGAAAACTGTTTATGTGAACTTCCAATAAAATTGTTTTTAAAAATGTTAACGTTATATGAAATATAAAAACTAAAAAACATTCTTCTGTAAACAAGTTCTCTTTTTTTCTTATCTTTTCTGTTTAGCACCCGGAACTGCCGTAAGATATTACTTCAGAGGATGAATAAGGATGATATGCATGAATGTGAATTAAGTGTAGTCTTGTTCACTCTCAGGCCGACCACTCCTGATAAGTGCGGTTGACTGAAACGCAACCGCCAAAGAATACGCTTGCCTGGAGCTAGGTTGGTAGATTAGGGATGGAAAGGGTAGCTCCCCCGAGGAGGGGCATTTCACCATTATAGAAGCGGAGGTCAGAATGTTTCTATGTGACGGGGGGGGGGGTCTTCAAGCGAACCAAGCTTGGAAGGGAGCTAATCTGCTGTCACGGCACCCGGAAGCGACTGTTGATATGCCTAACGGTGGTTCCAGTTGCTTCTGGGGTGCTTAAAAAAAAATTACCAAAGAATACCGGTATCCACAATATAGTATTCAAATCCAATATAAAAGTATAAAACAAAACCTTACTAGGATTTGAATCTTAGAACTCTGGATTTCGAAATCAGCTGGTTTGCGAAGTCACGTTAATCATTAGATCAACCCAGCGGGCTAATCTGAATATAACTAAATTTAACTTAACACATGAAATAAAAAATGAAATTCTGATTGTAAAATTTTTAAGAAAATTTATTTTATTATACGGGATTTAGTAATAATCTTCATCGTAGGAATCAAATCAAACAAATACAATGAGTTAAAAAAATTATTTATTTTAATTTAAAGACAGTATAATCATAGACATATATAGAAATGAAACTCTTCAATCGGGATTTCTGAATATTTAAAATAACTAATTAAATAAAATCTTTCAGTATGAAATATTAGAAAAGTTCAGACATTTATTCATATTTGTTGGTATATGAATAATGGTTTTTATAAACATGAAGAAAATCCTTGACTCAAAGTAATTAATATTTTAGATTTCAAGTTACCGTTAACTTCGTCGGTTTTTTGTTCATAAATTATTTTGTTCAGAATTGTTTTAGACGTTGTTCAAATTAATGTAGATCTAAATTATTTTCATTTGAGTTCCCGGCTAATTAAATATGCACTTAAAAATCAAGCTTAAACATCATCTCTAATATATGGAAAATAAGCAATTTTCCTTTCTTCTCACACTTGAAAGTCCATACTTACTGTGTAACTCGTCTGCGTGTGCACCGATTCTTTTCATAAAAAAAATGCTTGAGGTCTCTTCTGAATATCATTAGCTGAATAACTTTCCTCGAAAAGGTTGCAAATGAGAAATCAAGTGATTTTTAGGGGAAAATAATATTGTAACAGTAATCACAACGAAACGATTGAAGACTATTTGTGTTTAATATACTCGGTTGCCACCCTCATTTGATATTTATTTACCTCTAAATAATATATATATATATTTTTTTAATTATTATGTATATATTTTTTAGTAAATTAATTAACCAATATCTATATTTTTCTCTTAACTCATATAACACTGATCTGATTTGGTTATAGTTTGTAAAAAGTGATTGTAATTTTTTTTTTTTTTTTAATTTGATTAGATGTAAAAAACTAATTATTTATTTTTGATTTGAAGCGTGATTTTTTTCCTCTATAATTGAGTAGTTTCTGATTAAAAGAAGATTTCCAACAATATCTAAGAGACACAGAGATTTTACATTATAATTTTTTCTTCTAAATTTAAGTTTTTGTTCAAATAAGTAAATAAATTCATTTTAGTTGAATTTAGTTTTGTTTCTTTTTTTTTTTACCATTCCAGTAAATTTACTTCGAAATTGAATTCGTATTATTTTTAAAATCGTCTTATTCATTTAATAAATTGATACTCTTTCTGTTATCTTTTTTTTTTTCCAATAAAATACGCAACATCAAAAGAATCATATAATGTTTTTTACTCTATTGTATGAGATAGGTTTAAATTTTAAGATCTAACTCGGAAAAATTCAGCGATATAATTCACTTTTGTTGATTATTAAACCAGTTAGGGTTTACTTAAAGAGAGCTTATTATTATTTATATAATATTTTATATAAAAGTAATTTATTTAAAGTATAATTTAATTTATAATATTTACACCCATTTAAACATTTTATTTCTAAGATATGGATGAAATTTTATATATATAGATATAATTAATCAATTTTATTTATATAAGATAAGTTACAATGTTGAAATTATATTACTTACCGACAACTGACATATTCTTGCTATCGAAAGCTATTTTAAAATCTGGTAAGTCTGTTGATACTTCACATTTATACAGCCCAGAACTATTGAAGTTTATTTCTTTCAATGTCACTTTGTTTTTGTCAGATGAATTCAACTGAAAAATTATAAACAGTATAGTTATTTTGTTGTTTAAGTAATATAAAAATCAATTTTTTTATATTTTAAATGTTTATAACTAAAGTCAAAAGCAGATAAAACCCTACAAAATAATTATAGTTATAAGTAATCTATAACGAAATATATATAAATTTTTTTAACAGTTAAATCTTCTAAAAATTGTGATTTTTTTTTTAAAGTTAAAATTTTCTAATAAAAACGAAAAATTAAAATGTTGGAACAGTCGGAATTAATTTTTTAACTACTAAAATTATAGAATACAGGAAGAAATGAAAAGATCACTCAATTACAATGGAAATAAAAGGAACTTCTTTTTTAATAGCCTTTACAGGAATTACAAGCTGAATGATAATATAAAGAAAAATAAGTAACTGAAAAAAAATGAGAATAAAATTGACAACATTATTTTCAAAATTTAAAACGAATGTATGATATATGATACATTATAAATGTATTTCTTAAATTAAATATGAAAACCATATAAAAATACGTAAACTCTAAGCTGCATGAGATTGAAGAAGATGTTAAATGATTGAGGTGACATATATTTTCAGAGGGAAACTTATTGAGATACCGAACACTTAAACGTGTATGAGTTGTTTTTTTTTTTTTTAAATGAACATTCTTACTCATAAGAAAGTTGTAAAGCATAGGTCCAAAGTTTTTTATTATAATTATTTATTCCATAACACCTTTTAAAATTCCTATTGACTTAAGATAAGAGTAAATCCTTTGATAAGGGTATACTTTTTTTTGGTGAGTTGCGAAGTAATATCAGTTACATACGCCCAATAGAGTCTTCATAGGGTATGTTGGACTCTGAACCCAAGCCAATAAATATCTCGAGCTAGCCCGTCTAGAAAGCTAAGCAGGTTCCGCAATGATGTTAATGTTAAATGCGTATAATGGCCTGCCCCCTACCGACTAAACCTCCCTCACCGCTCTCCGCCACCGCAATTAAGCATACTCAGTCTCGGGGAGGTGTCTTTGGGTTCAGAACATCCGGAATCACCGTGCGTCATCATCGCCACCCATCCGAGCAATCTCAGACGAATGACGACTCGGAAGAGGGTTATCCGTCAACCTGTCCCCCTCCGGTGTGGTTCTTCACCACAATATTGTGGACTTATACAGTCCAAGAAGACTGGACTTCTTCATTCTTCTTCTTACACCTTCTTTGATAAGGGTAATACTGTGGTACTTTAATTGTACGCTCCAATGTTCACTTAAATCAGCACATGTTTTTTATTGTTGACGTTAAATTTTTAAACTAAAAAATTGTCTTATTTTTCTAATAATTATCTTTTCAATCATTCATAAAATTACTAGGTCTTCCAATTATCCCTTTTTTCAGATCCAAAAATACACATGTATATAGAAAATGTCTTCTTTATTCTCAAAAATAAATTAATTTTTAAAAGAATCATTAATTGAAATTAAACTAATAAATTTATTTTTCTGAAATTTTTAAAAATATCTTAAATGAATTATTACAATAAGTAAATTAAAGTCTATTAATCTACTGATTAAACTCGTAATCACAAAATCAGTTTCAAAGTAAAGAGATACAAGTTCGACTCCTTGTAAAAGTTTTAATTTTATCTAATTTAGTTCGGAATCGCAACTGACAGCTTCATAAACTTTATGCAAAGTTCAGAATTTATTCGATTACAAGAATACTTTATCCAAACACATATCGTAACTCCTGTTCTGCAGAAGATTCAAAGGACTGTCAATTAAAGTTGATAAAAAGTGAAAAAATTTATGCTACATTCTATAGCTAACATGAAAATTATATTAGCGCTGTTATATATATTCCAATTAATCTGTAATGAAAAGCGTAAACTGATTTTTAATCAACACTTTTTAATTTGGACTGCGCAATTACAACGGTAATCCGTTCACATGGAAAAAAACAAAATAAATAACAGGCATATGGAACTTATAATCACTTCTTTTGTTTCAGTTTCAGTTGAAATCATCTCATATGTTTGATAAAAATAGAATGAAATCGTTTATCTCTAAATAATGAGGTTTAATAGGTTTTGATATACCAAATGCTTTCAGTTCTTGATACTTGATCATACATTTGGACTGAATAGTAAATATGGAAGAATAAATGTAAAATGTGGCTATTTTACAGAAAATTTAATAGTAATAGAGAATTTTTTTCCACAGATTTACATTATGAATGATTTTTATAAAATTTTTTTTTCATTTAGAAAAGTTTTTGAAATCTTATTACATGAAACTTAATTATTAGATCATTATAAAAAAAATTATTAATTTAAAAATTAAACCACAAATCTGATTTGAGTAATTCACGTTTAACTTAACGTAAAGAAAGTAAAATTCCTTTAATGATTTTAAGGAATTTTAATTTAACTAAAGCATTTAATGATTATTGACAATAAATTAAGATAAATATAATTCTAAATATTTATTAACAGAAGATTAATAAAAATAAATTATAATAAAGTAATTTTAAAAAAAATAATCCGAGATTTAATTATAGGTATATTAATGCTGGATATAAAAATTAGATTAATATAAAATTAATGCTAGATCTGAGAAAGGCTGAAAAATATTTTTATTCCTTTTTTAACTTTTAATCCATAAATGTTGGGGGGAAAAAAAGACTTAAGAGCCTTCTTGGTCGAGAGACCAAGAAGCACGTGTAAATGTAATTTTAGAGAAATATAATATCCTTCAGGGAATAAGATAGTACTAGCCAAATAGGCGGTTCATCGCCATCGGCACTGACAAATAGGAGTATCAAATGATCAATAATCCAGGTCATTATTGTATTTCAGCGCCAGTAAATGTAAAAAATTACTCTCTTATGAGCATTAAATCATTAAATTAAATTTTTTTACTGTTAACGTTATGTATGTTAGTAAAAATGTAATTAAAATAATAATATAAAATTAAATAGATAATGGTATAACAATATTAATAAAATATAAGATAATTATAATATATAAATATAATTATAAGATAATAAAATAATAATATAAAATTAAATAGATAATAGTATAATAATATTAATAAAATATAAGATAATTATAATATATGAATATAATTATAAGATAATAAAATAATAATTGAAAATTAAATAGAAAATACTATTCAGTTTTTCATACAGCAATATTTGATTCCAATAAATTTTTTTCTTAATACAAAAATTTAAATTAAAATAATCGCTTTACTTTCCTATAAGTTATAATAGCGTTCATGTAATATTTTTTACAATAATATACATTGCATTTTTTTTTTAACATGACTTTTTTTTAATAATTTTCCCAGTTTTTCATGAATAAAAACGTTTTCATAACAAAATCTTTTGTACTAATATGCTTATAATATCTTTAGTTTGTTTTTAAACATGAAATATTAATTTCCGACTTATAGATTTTAGCAGTGAAACGAATATTTAAAAAAAAAAAAAACCACATAAATCACTTCTTTTTATTCTGAAATATTTATAAAAGTTTAAAATTTAAAAAAAATCTTTTTTAAAGAATTCGAAATTTAAGGAAAAACTTTTTCATAAGAAGGTAAATATAGGTAGATTACTTTTAAATTATACTTACTGGAACTCTGGTTATAAAAATACTGAAAGAAATTTGAAAAAATAATTCATTATAATAATAAGAGTATTTAAGAACTGACTATAATAGAAAGAAATATAATTTGATGATGATAATAAGAAAGAATATTATAACATCTCATCTGGGAATACCCTTCGTAGAAAATTCCTTTCCGGGACCGGATCACAGAGGGGGAAAAGAGAGAAAAAAATTATTAGGATTCTTTCAGACTTTAAAAAGGAAAGAAGTTAAGCTGTTGCTTGTTTCCCTTATAAAGCTTTCTTTTCTCATAAGAAATGAAGGAAAATCCTCATGACCTAGAAAAAGGAATAGCATTTAATTGAAATCTACTGTATCGAATAACAGATTCAAGGAAGAAGAAAAATTTTGGAAAATAATATTTTGATTAGATTTTTTAATTTATTAAAATTCTTACCATAGAATTTTTGAAACTGATTCATTTACTTTTAAATATGTATTTCGAGACATTTTGATAATTTGTTTAAATGAAATACTAATTGGAGATTTTATATAAAACGTTATCTGCTCATCCATTATTTAATTTTTAGTTATTAAATTACTAGTAATTATCCTCCAGTCTTTAACTTTTAAACGTTAAAATTGCAGTCAGGCATTTTCACAGATGTTTTTTTGTAAAAAATTGATCTAAGGTAGGGATCCATATGTAAAAATCTCATCCAAGTCCAGAAAATATTAGGAACAAAATGGTTATAAAAATAAGAAAAAAACTAAAATTGAAAATTATATTTAATAATAACAATATATTCCTATGATATAACATTTTTTAAGTTTATTCGTTGGCGGTATATTGGATGATTAAAGTAAATAAAAGAAGCGTGATTAAGCTTTCATGCCGCGTGATCAAAGGAATGGAACTTAATGAAGCACGTGATTTAATAAACAATATTTCCAGTGATTTAATGATTGATGCTATAGAAAAGATTAATCCTATTTGATAAGTATAGAGTAAGGTTAAAAATTAAGTCCATATAATCAGATAGAAAATTAATTTTATAATTTGACTTGAACAGTTAATTGTGTTTCTACCACAGAAATATGCAAATTGATTGAAATAAACTATCGAAGTTATATATCTCTGTAAAAAAAAAATTAATTTGATTTTAAAAAGTTCTTTAAGCCTAAAAAAATCAGCATCTGCTGCTCATTTCTATAATATTTGTAATTGTTATCTGAAAAAAAATTTAGTGATATATATATAAATCTTTCTTCGGATGTGAGAAAGTTATATGTATAGCCTGCTTTGTGCCAATTCGTACCTAGGCGGCAGAAAACTAGATTGGAGGCAGAAAAATGGAAAGTCAAATACAGACAGCAGAAATGAAATTCAAGAGAAGTGTGCTAGGGAAGTCAAGAAGGAATAGGGTAAGGAGCAGTATATTTAGAGGGGAACTGAAATTGGAAAGCCTAATTGTGTCAACTGGAAAATCAAACTTCAGGTTTTGGACATATTGAAAGGATGGATGAGGAAAGATTACCACAAACATGATTCTGCATATAGAGAAAACTGATAGAAGACCAAGGTGTAGACCAAGAATGAATTGGATAAATACGACGAGGAGAAAGTAAGCAAGAGGGAGGAAGTACTGAGAGTAATATAAAAAGAAATTGTTCAATGATAGAGGCAGTTGAGGAAATTTTGTAGAAGACACCTCATGGAAACAAGAATTAAAGAAAATGAAAAGGATGATTTATATATATAAATGTTTTTATTATGAGTATAGGTTGGGTTGTAGGAACCTACCGCAGTCGTTTTGGATGGATTTATCTTACGGTAACAAACGATTTTGTAAATGTCTTAAATAGATTTTCATTTCAAGGAGCTAGTAGAAGGAAGCTTATGCCGAACCTTCTGATTTCTCATTATTCAAAAAAAAATTTCGCTGAATTACATATAAGCTTATTTATATTTTCTCGGTAGTTATGTATTGTAGTGCTAAGAAAGAAGAATTAGAGTGGGCAGTGAGGATTATTAAAAAAATAAAAGACCGAGACCCGGCCTCCGGGAGCGCGGATATTGAGGACGCAAAGACCTCTCCGTCTCCGGGGGTTAGAAGTAAATGGTATATTAAGATTCAGACCCAGTGGGGTCGAGCTGCCGTGCAGGTGGGCGAGAAGACCTCATTAGAGGCAGAGACACTCCCCCGGGATTATATTAATTGTAGATCTGATCCAAGGTAGGAGGGAACAAAAAAACAAAAAAAAGGAAAGAAGCAGATGAAGAGAAAGAAAACACAATACACTTCTGGTCTTAGAAAACAACCAGTCAGAATATTAGAAACGAGAAAATAAAGCCAGAAATTTGCCTCATTGACTTTGACTGGATATAGCGCCATTCAGAATGGTTGGATTAGAAAGAAAAAATCGAGTTAGCTTACAGCCAATGAGACGACTTATTTGCATTTTTTTTAACTATGTAGCCTCATTAGCAGTACTTTTAGTTTTTTCACTCCAATTAGTAGTATCACATTATTAACATTCTATTTTTAGACGCAACGTCATTAGCTGTAATAATTTATTTGTATTTTTATTATCGTAATAAGACCAATCATATATTATATTAAAAAAAAATATAAATGTATATATAATAAAAAAAAAAATAATAATATTAAAAATAATAAATAAAGTAATAGAAACGTTTATATTAAGATACGTATGTTTATTTTAAATTATTGTTAACAATCTCAAGAAAATGTATTATTGTAACATTATTTTAAATATCCAATCTGAAGACAATAAGATAACGTAATGTGAATGAACTGAACATCTATTTCGTTCGTTTTGTTTATTGTTTTATTTATTTAAATGTATCTGGAATTTATTACAGAATAGATAGTCCATTCATTATAGTAATCGATTTGTTTAGAATATAAATGATAATTCTGACTATAATAAATTCTAAAAAAAAATACTGTAAGCATTGTCGCAGTTTAATATATTTAAACTAAAATAGTATTACGGTTCATCCCAACCACCGTAGCGGAAGACACCCACCAACTGACGATTCCGGCTGCCACACCATCACTCCCGTTCATAGCCCTGAGGAGCTTTACCGGAAGTCGTCTTATTGACCTTCGTACTGATTACATATCTCAGTCATCAGCCAGGCCTCGGTCGGGGTGCCTCCGATGCAAATGCTGCGGTTGACATTTACCATCAGAGTAAGGTAATTCAGCAGTAAACGCCCTCTCCGTAGGCTTAGGTCGACCCAGCCCTAAAACTATAACCCACCGGGTTGGTCTAGTGGTTAACGCGACATCGCAAATCAGCTGATTTCGAAGTCGAGAGTTCTAA
>JAAAKQ030174137.1:0-10906 GCA_010016005.3 Zanna intricata
TGTAGTCTTGTACAATCTCAGTACATACATACATATTATCTTCATACATCCTCTAAAGTAATACCTTCCGGTAATTCCAGAGGCTAAGTAAAAAAAGAGAAAGAGAGAGACGACTAAAGCAGCTATACTTCAATACTATTTTAGCGCTCCTTGTGGTGAGAAGAGGTACTAAAGACTCACTAAACCAACTAGTTTATTTACAGCATTTTTTTGTGTGGCGGTGCGATTTTGCAAAAATGTTTTTTTTTGGAAATATGACTTTTTAATTGTTAAAAAATGTGCATATAAAAACTAAGACCTGAATTACAGTGAACAATAAAGGCGTAATAATTAAGGGAAAATCGAGACTGAGAGAGTACGCTGCTCTACAGCCTCACTTCCTTGACCTTTTAAGTTGAAAATTCAATGTCCCATATATAGAAGTAATCTGCGCAAGTTTGGTCAAAATCGGTCAAGTAGTTTTCGAAATATAAGATAATTTAGGATGTGACCCTAACACCGAACACAAACGTAGATACCAACATCCGGAAAATTTCCATCTGGTTTTTTGGGTTCCTCATGTGTCAAAACGTAAATATCTGGTGAAAACCGCATATGGCCAAATTGGAACGATTACCTTACCTTACCAGAGCTATAGCTATATCTCTGCTAAAGACCTCTGTTATAGATCACTGATGTAATAGGCTATACCTATTTAAGGAACTTTTCGTGGATTGGCTCAAATTCATTTGTTTTGATAGTATAAATACTCTTAAAAGAGAAACCAAACCCAAAACGTAAGGTACATCAACAAATTCCAAGTTTTTTTTTGCTGAACTAACTATTCCTATTCCTGAACTATTCCTATCAACATGGTAAATGTTCTATATTATTTGGATAACCAAGTGGAGCAATTTTTCCTTCTTACTTTCTCTCCTTTAACTCTAAAGAATTACTCATCAGAACTACTAAACTACAAAATAAAATACAAAGGAACTTTTTACTACAATATTTGTTATTTTCCAGTATCACATACAGGTTCTTTTACTGGAAAACAAGTTGTAAAATAATCAACAAATAAAAACATCGACCGTCACTTTTTATACGGCTAGATTTTTGGCGTTTAACAGAAGTAATGATCTAATTTCCTTTCCAGATTCATTGATCGGTCGGGCAAACCTTTAAATATGTTACACAATTAAAAAATTAGTACACAAGAAAGGCTTAAACATTAAAACAACAAAAAGTTATAAATATACACATCTGCCTATAATTGAGAAAGTCAGTGAGATCATGGTCTAAATCGACTTTTCTACAATTTATGTTGTGTTTAAGAAATTTTTTATGAAATTTGGACCAAGATTCTTGCTATTGTACGAAACGATACGGGTATAATGATTGTACACGTTTCCTTTCAAAATCGGGCCTCAACTTTTTTTTAAAGAAATGTAACAAAAGCTGCGAGAGAGGAAGTCAACCTACGACGTTATAGACGGAATAGTTGTTTTCCTCTCCACTACTGAAACCGATGTTTTCTGTTTCTCAGTGGTTACCTGTAAGATACCTTCACTTTATCAAGTATTTATCTATCTTTAAGCCTAACGTTTGTCCATGAAATTAAATATCGTTTTTTATTAAATAACAACTCATTGACTACTCCGACTCTGATTGGACTGAAACATACTCATAGCAAAATTCCTTGTAACCGTTATTTTGTGGTGCTCTAATGACCAGTTGATCATTTTCTTAGTTAATGCACATCGCCCACACTTTTGTTTCTGATTCAGAGGGTGATTAATGATGATATGTATGAATGTAAATGAAGGAAATCTTGTTCAGTCACAGGTCGACCATTCCTTAGATATATGGTAAATTGAAATTGAAACCCAATCACCAAAGAACACCGGTGGATACCGGTGTAATCATGGATATGATTAGTATTTAATTCTGTATAAAAGTAACTGCCTTTACGAGGATTTGAACCTTACAACCGTCGACTTCAAAATCAGCTGATTCGCGATGACGAGTTCACTACTAGACCAACCCGGTGGGATTGTAACAGAAAACCTGATAACCAAATGCAGCCAAGAAAATAAGAAAAGAATCGGTTATTATGCAGTTAATGAAAAAAATACTTTTAGTATATACATATATTACAAACAGGAATAATGTCTTGGAAAATAAAAATACTAAAACAGAACTTACCTCTGGTATTTCTTTAATTTTCAGTAATGGAATGAAATTGTGTAAGTTAAAAGGAAAAAAATTCAGGAATAAAAATAAGAGTTCTCTTGTGAAGAGGGATGAAAAAGAATTTTTCTTTTCTTGTGTTATTACTTTTTTCCGATGAAAAAGTAGAAATTTAAAAATCAAAAAACAACTGTTATTTTTTAAAAGCTATTAATCATATTCACCCTTCATAAGTCCCATCAATTTTCCTACCATCAGTATTAAATGATAATTTTTTCTTTTAGAATAATTGATTTATTTTATTATTAGAATAAAAAAATAGAATAATAAAATTATTATAAAAATTTAACTGGAAATGAGACAACTATTACTATAAAAAAAATAAAAATGAAAAATAAAGCAATTTTTTTAGATTTCTATAACAATCAAAAAAAAAAAATTAAGGAATTGTTAAGAGGGAAAAGACCTTTTCTAAAATTCGTATTTTCTTAACGAAGTTGACATAATGCAAAAAAATAACCGGAAACAAACAAATCACCTACACACATCTTTACAAACGCTGCAGTTTCATTCACAGTATAACTAAACAGGAAATCGAGAAGTACTTATCATTCAGCAAATACTCTGCACGTAGGCAATGACCAACAAAAATGTTTAAGTACACGTAATTTTCCGAAGGAAGTCACACGAATCCTCACTTCCTTTTTAATTTATTCTCAATCAGATTAAATACCACTAAGTAAACATAAACTTTTTATGTAAAAGATAAATAAAGAACAGCAATAAACTCTTTCATTCAAATTCTAAGAAAACAATAAATACCGTATAGTTCCAAATATATGTAGGCCTGTAAAGATAAATCAACCCACGCATGAATATCTGATTAAATCTTATAAACCTATTTGATGAATAATGCTTTTGTGTAAGATCGCAATACTGAATAAACTAATTAATCAATCAATTATTACATCCCTAGTTTATTATATTCGTTTACAATATCACACATTATAAGTATTTCACATATATTAATTTGTAAGTTTTTCTATAAAACGTAACAAAATAATTAACATTTTTCGTTGTGACTACACAGTATTTCCTCCAAAAGGAATATTCAGATAGTAATTCTAATATTATTAATGAGAAAGGAAGTTAATTTCAACAAAAAATATAACTCAAGTTCAGAAAATAATTAATCAGTTTACAATACTTAGTAATTTCACCTTCACGTATACGGAATACATTATATATACTATATAGATACAATAGATTACTTCAGATAATGTCTAGAATTTTCTTAATTCTAACCATCCATTACATATCGACCTATTAAAGAATCAGTTCATATGGCCTTTTCTGACTTTAAATTTAGTCAGGTTGTGATTTTAGGATTTCGTGGCCATCCAGTGTGCTCAGCAGTAGAATATCATGAAATTGCTAATCTGTATAATACTACTTTCTATTCTGTTAGGGAATTCTATCCAGTCATGACGATTTTCCATTATTCTATCGTACTTAATTATACATTCTATACTTTTCAAATCTTTTTAACAAAACATCATGAAATAAATTTTTTGATCCAATTTATAACTCCGCAAAAGAAATTTAAATCTAAAAATAATTATTTACAGATCTGAAAAATATAATTTGTAATTATTACAGAAATGAATTAAATCATATCTAATTACATAATTTATATTGTTTTAAAAATTAAACGTAACGTAAAGAACGAGTAATGCAGTGTCTATCGTTAACTCTACGCCTTATTTAGTACCTTAGAAGCATCATTTGGATAAAAGAAGAACGATCGAAATGAGTTGAATTTAATTACCTACAGCAGGAAAATATTTCGAAATTCCTTTCAAATTCCTTTTAACTAAAAGAGACATGCATAAAAGCACGATCTCCTTCTCGCCGTTTCTCATTCATTCTCCCTAAACTCTCTATCTCGCGCGCGCCCGCATCTCATACGCAACATACCAGCACCCATACACAAGGACACACCACTCATTACTTAAATCAAATGATTGTTTTAAGTCAAGTTTGATTCAAAGTTACTTGTTAAACAAACCGTCAATTAATACGTGTTCATTCATAATTATAAAGAGAGTAATTAGTAATTCTAAACACAGACACATACACACACATACACGTACACACACCACTCCTCGTACAGTCATCTGAGAATTTAAGAGAGGAAAAGGAGTTAACTACGCGTATCTACATCTTGTATAAAAGAAGAGCTGCTGAAGAAGTTGTTCAGTATAAACTGCATGTAACATTTAACCCTTTGAATGAGGTTTTCTAAACTGTTGAAATCACATTTTAAAACTAAATCCGATAAATTTTTATTTACTTGATTAATCACGCAATAAAACATTAAAATATCATTATATGAATGATTGAAGTTCGTAGTAAAATATAATGCTTTTTTTAACTGGTTTTATTTTAGCATCCTCATTATCAGAATAACATCTGTTGAATGTCATAAAACAACTGCACTAAAATATTAAATCTCACTTAAAAAAAATCCCTTAAATGCACATTCAAAAAAAAAAGACTTGTGACATAATATTGAATAAGTTGTATGACAGTTCGGCCATTTCGTTATTCAGCACATTTCTGTTCAATGAGAGCTTGTGAAAGCTAGAACTGTTTCATCTAGAGTCTCACAGAATTGTTTGTTAAATCTTGAAAACTATAAGGTCATTACAGAACAGGCTGTTTCTTTTGGCCTCTTTTTTTCTTCCCCTGCCCCCTGAGTCGGATCTACACTCAAGTATTGCGCAATCCAGAGGATGTCCGTTGCCTTTAACGGGCTTTCCCGCCTACGGGCTGTGAATCCGGCATGCAGGTTGGCCCAGCGGTTCTGGATCTTATCACCTGCCCCTAACTTCAGGGATGAGTTGAAGCGAATCCGGTTATACCGTTCCCGGGCCCCACCCCCTCCGACGGGTCTTGGTCTTACTTTCTCCAAATTGACCACTCAAATGGGAGATACTCAAACAAGTATGGGTACCCCCCAACGGTTCGGGTAATTTTCGTTTTTTTTTTCCGTAATTTTTTTTTATAGGTCCCTCATCCATTCGGAGTAATCTACTGCTTTGTTTTTTAGAATAGTCGTAATCAACTGATCCACTTTCATTCAGTGTTCAATCCTTTCAAGCATTGCGTTCTCCACAGTGAGTTCTTCTAATCGAGCTTCTCTCTTCAAATTATTCCACTTTGGACACTGAAAGAATGTACGAAGTGGAGAATCTAATTCAGTGTAATATGGGCAATTTTGAAAGTCTCTTCTTAAATTCAAATAAGTATACACCAAACTCATCATGGCCGGAGAGGAACTACGTAAGGAAGAACCCCACGTCCCGGTGTTTTCTCCCCAGCCAAGGTCCGATATCAGAGATCAGTCTCCGAGTCCATTACCCCGTTCTAGATTTTAACCATAATTATTGTCATTCATCTTAATAGATGATACGGATAGGATGCTAATGCATACCCTCATAGCTTCTTGTTTTCTGTAGTGCCAATAGTCAGTCTTAACGGGGGGGGGGGTCCTGCAATGACGCCCGCTGCTGCGGTCAGGACTGTCCTATTTGGCCATGCTTGGTTTGGCCTAGATTTCAAAAGTACCTGTTTACACAAAAATAATATAATAGTATAATAAAAGCAATAAAGGAACAGTTATGCTTAATAAAACATTAATTTCTAATTTATTATATCGAATGTTACATGAGCCGGGATATTAAAGACAATAAAATGCTAATACTTTAATAGATACTAAGTTATAAATTCGATAAGCAATTAAACAAAAAAAATTCATATTAGCTAATTCATATTAATATTAAAATTAAAAAAAAAACAACTTTTAACTAAGTAAATAGGTACTATCACTACAATTGGACATACTTTTTGTATGCTAGAATTTTCAATATGAATAATATACCGGTAGACAGTTATAATAAAAACATGTACGAAGCAAACAATAAAATTTATAAAAAACCCTATTTACATTTTATGATCAAAATCAAGTGCGGCAGAGATGTAATTTTAAAACGACTGTCAGTTTTAGTTGTTTTTAGTGTAACAAGCACGAATCTTTATTTGTATAACTTTTATAGCGTTACCACTATAATTTTAAATAAAAAATAAAAAAAATACAAGTACTGCGGAATAGGTATGAATGCGCACGCTAAATTACAACATTTTAACAACAATCTTTGTCTCTCTTCACTGTAAGAGATGAAAACAAGATGGACCAGTTTAAAACAACACAACTATTACCAGTTCATTCACATAAAATAAACCAGTTAAACAAGATAATATTATATTTAATATTATTAAATATAAAACTGATGTATAATTATAGAGCTGAAGTAAAACAAAGGCAATATAAATAAAAATATTTATTTTAAGTGCAATTATATTACATTTTGTGATGAATGAAAAGTGATCATGAGAGAAGTTACGAAAGGAAAGGATGATGATAAATTAGGATCTGTGTAATAAATAATAACTTTTTCAAATTTAACGATTTCAGTGTCAACAGAATCCAATAAAATTGAGATATGGGAAACTTTTAGCGTTCCAGCATGAGACATACTGGTTCCGCTAGATGTAAAAAAAAAAAAAAAAAAATGTATTATGCATCTATTTCATTAATAAATTTTGGTCTTAATAAGATGCACAATTTATTTTAGAATTTCCCCCTAACATTCATTAAGAATTCTAGATATTAATAATTATAAAGTAAATAAATTATACTTTTTACGGGAATCAAACAAACATAATAATAATAATAAACAGAAAACCTCACTACTCTGTCTATATTAGTGGATCTGTTAGTATAAATTTCTATTAACTAAGGAGAGCGAAGAAACGACATAGGTATAAATTAAATCTACAATATTATTGATAATTCAATATCGATCGAAAAAATAGAACGTTTTTATAGTTTTAATAATATATATTCCACCATTAATTTTAATGTCTAAAACCCTACAAAAAGTTAAATCGAAAATTAACAAGAAACTAAACAATGTTGGTGGGAAAGAGAAATAATATCTAAAAGATAATATAAACGTACAATACATTCCTGAACCGGCTTGGAAAATCTTTGGTGCTAAGAAGCTTCATCAAGAAGCTCTCCTCAAGAGGCTTCCTCAAGAAGCTTCAGGTTTTAATGAGTACATACATATATATATATATATATATATTTATATATCCCCAGTATAATCATATCATCATATACTCATATCTCTGCCTTTTCTATTAATCTCTGCATATGGCAGAGATTAATAGAAAAAAATAGCACTAACAAGTGTTCCAAAAAAAAAAAGAATTAACTACTATGTAATTATTTGACTACTATGTGTGTATTATATAATTATGTGGAAAGTGTCGACGTACGGATTTGAGACATGGAAAACAGAAAAAAAGGCTTGATACAATGGAAATCCGAAGGAAACTAACGAGGAAATCTTCATTACTTAGAAGCAAGCAGTGATTGGGCAGTTCACGTTTTTCTTCCTAAAAATGTAAGACTCTCTCGGGAAGATAAGAAAATCTGTCGAACACCATGCCTATTAAAAGACTGCGTAGTTTACATTATAGGATTAATTTAATGTCTTCTTCCATCTCTTCGGGAAACAAGCAATGAACTTCTCGGCTATTAAGCGCGTGTGATAGTATCCTGTTTATACACCGAACTACCGGATCAAGAACGTTAAATAATTCATGTCTTTATCGCAATGCGCTAAAGACATGTATGACATTAATATGTTAAGATATTAACATCTCTATTAAGTATGCAGTGATACTCAAAAAATCTCTTTTCAAATAGTTATATACAATCCTTTATTTTTACCGATCATAGCTGGGACCCATCCATTCAAATGCTATCTAATTTATCCCATTCTAAATTATTGTTCTCTACGACTGATTTTATTTCCTTAAAGAAATCTTCGCCTCTCATTATTAATTACCGCAAGTATAAAAGTAATTAGCAAAGATTTTTAAATTACTTTTGATAATTTTTTCCCCATCATAGTAAGCTTTCTTTTTTTCGCAGTAGATTAGCATCCATATCAAACATACTGGTATCGATGTATTTTGATTAATAAACAAAAATAGTTCTTCCCACGCATTACTGAATTCACGGAGAGCAATATCTTATCTGTATTTTCGTTTTAAAATAAATGGCTTACTTAAAGATATCATACGAGAAAAATTCAAACTACACGTAAATCTGATCCGAGATCGACTTCATACGACTACTGTTCAGGTTACCCAAGAAAATGCAACGGCGTGTTCTCAAAGCTTTTGTGCATCCGCATTAATGGTCCGTATACCAGAGATGCCTGGCATCACTGTAAAGCAACGCAAACAACAATTCCCAAGAAATGAAAGTTCTAGATACCAGAGACTAACTATTAACTTTACAATCAATCGCATCTAAAGAATGTTTATATTAAATGTAGTCTGAATACTCGTGCATTCTATTGAAAACAAAGTAATCTATAGACTATTAATTATTGTTTTGGTTATGTTTTAAAATTACGGTAGATATATTTTTTTGTAAAAATTTGACAATCCAAAAACGTTTTTATTTCTATATCATCTGCAAGACACTCACCGTGACCTTTCGTGCCACAGGTGGCACGCGAGCAGCCGGTTGGCCACAGATAGTTAAGAATATCAGTAGTGATACTAGTAGGTTTTTGACAGATTTTGAATGTTGGTTTGATTCATGTTTTATGACTGCGAGATTGAATTTTTTTAAAATCACGGTGTAGTTTAGATACTATTTTAGGGAAGTGATTATGTAATGACATAACTACAATGCTGCTACTGCGAACAGCTGCGCTCATAATACAAGGCGCCAACTAATCATTTTCCAGTGAAAATTACTGAAAATGTCCATACTGAAGCAAAATATTTAATTACAATTCTATTTATAACTACTACTTCATCTTTGATGTAATTAAAATTTGTTGATTATTACAATAAAAATTTCCCAACTCAGTATAAGTTTACCAATCGAACATACTTATAATTTCTTATAACTTATAATTTCTAAAAATATTTTTCCCTGATCAAAATATTTATTGCTAGTATGATGTTTTGTAACCGGACCCCTGACGGATTTTGGACAAAAATTGTACGAGGAAAACAAGAAAAGAAACAATTATTATGAAGTTATTTATTACGCAGGTAATTTAGAATTTGATGGACGCTTGGTAAGGCTTAAAATTCAAGTTAGATAAAAAAAAAAAAAATAGTAAAAAAATGATGCTTTTTCATGTATTTCTTCAATCGTTTGAAAACAAATTTGAAAAATGAAATAGGATATCATCCTTTACCAGAAAGAAAATGAATAAGATAAGAATAATCTTGACTTATAATTACTATGAAACAAAAAAACACTGCTAATATAATGAACAACAATTAGAAGTCAAAACGTGTGCTTGATTACATTTCTTGGTTCGTACATTGATTGTTTCATCCAAGGTTTGCTAACCCAGGATGTGTTGGTAATTAAAACGAGACGAGAAACGGTGGCCTGAGAACAGATTCAAGAAATAGATAGCTTTAAAATTTAACTTGAACTGCTACGTCTCAATCTGTAAACAAACGCGTAACCTCAGTCCAACTCCGACATCTTTGACATTCATAAATATTAATATAACATTTTAAGTTTCTTTACACTGAAATATTATTAAATAACTCTTCCACACAGTTAGATATTTCAAAATAATAAGAACTATGTTAACGTATATACAGGTTTTCATACATGTCTACTATTCATACAGTTAATCCAATTTTTCAATCGTAGAAGCTTTCAGTAAGTCTAACTGACAATCTAATTTAATTTTAAAATATATATTTTGCTGAAGATTAAAAATGTTATAGATGAAATATGTTTAGCCAGTTTAACCCAATTTAATTAATAAAACTCAATTTTCAATGTTTTTTTTTTGCTGAAGATAACGTAATAGTCAATGCAAGAGGATACAAATTTCGTCCAAGAAAACCATTTAAAAAATAAAAAACGTAAAAGAAAAGTTCAGTTCAATTCTTATTCTAAAAATAAAAGAAGCACATTAATATCTAAATTGTCCAAAGGTATTTTAAACATTAAAAAAAAATAAATAAAAAATAAGACCAATGTAAATGTAATGTACACAAACGTCATAAAATGAAAATTAAAGTGCTTTAAATAGATTTTTATTTACTTCCGCATACCTGTATGCAAATATAATTTCGAAGTTCTCAAGGAATAACAATATGGTTAACGATAAAAATGCTGAATTAGAACAAATAGCGTCTTGAGATATTATTTTCAATCCTACGCTCTACACTTAGCAGCAGTACAGTATTATACGAAAATTTAGTTTCTGACTGAAATAAAGAAAGATTTTATACAATTTAACGAGTAATTTTATTATAATTATATTTTATTACAATTAATGAGTATAGACGTCCAACAAGCTTTTGATTAAGTAAGGTTGCATGACTTGTTCTAGAAATTAAAATTAAAACTTCGTCAACCCTGTAGGGTAACCTTGTCTTACGGTATTATCTTGAGGAGCGTGTCAAGGCTGAGAAGTGTCTCAGGGAAAATATAACGATAAGCTTTCGAAATTCTTTGAAATTAGATCAGGTGTCCCTCAAGGGTCTGTAGTAGATTCTGTGTTATATTCCATATTCTCAGCGGACCTTCAGTCCTGAAGATTACATC
>JAAAKQ030174137.1:11006-23863 GCA_010016005.3 Zanna intricata
TGCCATTAACGAAGACCCTGACTAGTCTCGCGAGTGCTGCAAATGGCATTAGACCTTGTCTGCGCATGGAAGATTAAAATTAATCAGGATAAATCAAAGCATTTCACATTCGCCATGCGAAAGGGTGACTGTTTCAGTATGTACATGGATGGAGTCATGATCCCACAAAGGGAGTGTGCAGTGTCTAGGATTTCACCTAGATCGGACTTTGACTTGGAAGTGTCACGTGAGGATGAAAAGAAAACAACTATACGTGAAGTATAGGGAACTGCACTGGTTACTAAGGTGAAACTCACACCTCAAGTTTTCCAATAAAGTATTTATTTGCAAGGTACGACCAATCTGGACTTCTGGCGTGGAGTTATGGGGAACAGCGAGTAACAGTATCATAGAACCGGTTCCAAAACCGAAAGCAATTGCAGAGGCACCATGGTTGATGAATACTTTTTCTAATGGACTTTAAGATTATTGATAACTATTATTGTGAGAGTTCCTTAAGGACCCCTCATCATGTGCTTCTTATCAAACGACTTATTTATGGTTCTTGTACTTGAGGAGCTGACTGTAAATATACTGTTTGTTTATTTACAAACAGTATACTCGTTGTTTTAGAAATAGTAACAGTATACTCGTTAAAAAAAAATTAACGAGACTTTTTTTACAACTTAACGAGAATTAAAAGATTTTTAAACATTTAAATTCGTTGCACTAAATGTTTTATCAATGACTCCGTTACACGAAGGTTTACAAAGAAAATACGAAACACAATAACATTTTAACAGGCAATTATGAATATAACAGATGAAAACTCACACCCTGAAAACTAAATCTATCACACAAAACTCATGAGACTAAAAACGTTGATGAAATTGTGCTTACTTACTTAAATCATTTTAAAAATAATATAAACAATTTACATTAAAATACAATTAATTTTTAATCACTTTTCTTTTTATTAATTTTAAAGAAAATTAATCGTAGAAAACAGCTTTACTTGAATGTCATTTAAATAGATTAATAAGTAATTAGATATGCAAATCGAATAATTTCATAAAAATTTAAAAAAAGTTCTAAGTAAACAAATTTTTTTGGAAGGAGCCATAACGGTTCATAATAAAAAATTTTGTTTAAAAAAAAGTAATTTTATACTAGAGATAATGATATCATATCTTATTAATAAAGGATCAAAGTAGGCTTTTGGAAATGGAAATGAGTTTTATATAAAATGAAAGAGGTGATGACGGTAGTGGTGGATTTAAAGGGGCTTGCTTTGTAAAATGAATAAAAAGACATCTTTTTCAAGTATCCGCCCACAACTCTGTCTGGAAAAGAGAAACTCTCCTCCTTTTCTGTTTCTTTTTTTTGTCCTATGACTGTACACAGCAATTCTTAGTCCTTAGCATACTTGTAATTTACTTTATTTAATAACAAATCCTTACCAACTTAATGCAAATAATTTTCAATTTAATGAATTTTCTTAAAAGTAATTCACAAGATTTAATTGAATATGGAAATTAATTCTGTTGTATAGCCTGCAATTTTATTTAAGAAGCAGGAATAATTTCATCTTTTAAACATCTTTTTAACTGAACTATTCTTTTCGCGTTCACCAATCTCACTGACACGCTTGACCTACGTAAACAATTCAGAACCACGTATTTTCAACAACAAATATTCAACATGAAACTCACACAAGTAGTTAGCTTTGTGCATGAGTAATGAAAAAAGGATAAAATTAAGCTATGTATCATTAGATCGGTAATCAAACTCAGATCCTATAATATAAACCACGCATACGTGTATAAAAAAAATTAGTCTCTGTGTTAACATAATAGGAATAAAAAATTAAGCAACCTTTTCGCAATGTCTTAAATAAAAGATATTGCAACTTATGCAGACTTTCCTTCTGTTTAAAAGTTAAATACTCATTTTGTCTTACATCGGGACTACAGATGCAGGTAAATTTTTTATTAATACAAAAACATGGAAACTTTGTCTTTAAATTCTTAATACAGTTTTTTGTTAAGATTTAGACGAAACAAGAAAATAATAAAAGGAAAATTAAAGGAGCGATGAAAAGCTGAAAACTATAACAAATCGGGAAACTTTGTTCCATTAAATTTTTTTATTGTTTTGCTAAAAAAAAAAACAATAATGGAAATCTCTATATTTTTTTTTTTTTTTTTTTGTAAATTTAAACTATAATCTAACTTTTATCTCGTAAAATTTTCTGTGATGTTGAGTGTGAAAAATTATCCTGTCGTCATAAGAATTTAAATGAATTAGATAAAATAAAGAGACGAGATGAGAAAATTTTTAATATCAAAAAGGTTAATTAATCAAAATTATTTACGTCAAAAAGAGATTAATCGAATAATTTAACCGCCCTAGTCATTCTGTACCTTTCACAACGAATTTAAACTCACGCCATCAAAACGGATAAACGTACGAATTACGTACTTCATTAATAAAATTTATTTTAAAAATACAAGATATCTAAAAAAATCGCGCACTATGTTTCTGATCAACTTTATACCAGATTTATACAAGTAACTCTGAATACAAAATCAATGAAACCTCTCCTACCAACCATCTCCCTAACATGAACAGTCCCCTAAACGATAGAAAAAAATTAGGGATGATGGAATTTTGCATACATATTTATGTATATATTTTATCTTCCTGAAAACGACCATTTTCCGATCCAACCGTGACCACATAGTTTGGATCAGATGCCACACGAAGCTGATAAGGCTATATTAACACTGTCTTGGAATTTTAACTTCTGTCGTAGGATGAATTATACGAATCAAAGTATTAATCATACTGTACAAAAGCAATTATCGTAAACAAATGCAATTATCGAATTAAGCCGACAGACTGTCACCTACTGCGATTAGGTGATGAATCGCCAAAACAAAATGTTGCATAAATTCCTTCATTCCTCTTTAAAGAAACTTGTTTACAAATGTATTTCCTGTCGATAAAATTAAACTGTAATAAATTTTTAGTTATAAAATGAACAATTTTATAGTATAGCTCACTCCTGAAGTTCAGTGTAAAACCTTACCACCAAATATGTTCAGTCAATTTGTAAAAATTTCGGTCTGTGCTGTGTAATCCCTAGAAATTTTGTTACAATACACTTAACCATTTTAATGTAACTCAAATACCATTTTAATGTTGGAGGCCCGAATTAATGTGATTAAGGACAATAAAAAAGGTTTTTCCCAACAGTGTTTAGCCAATGAATACTAATGTTGGAAAACCCAAATTCAACAAATTTAAAAAATATAAAGACTTAGTTCAAGGATGATTCGATCATTCAAGCTGTTTTATCGTTTCCGTATTCTCTCAGCCCTGGTTGTAAGAATGGACGAGTCTGATAATGTGAAAGACCTAACTAAACGTATTGCTGTATCTGACACAGTAAACTGGATAAAATCATTATAGGATTTGGTTGAACTTCGCTAAGTGCTTCAAAAAATGCATTGATCCGCTTTTAACTATCACAACTGAAACATTAACGGATGAGTGTGCTGAATCAACAGAGGAAGTACTGCAACTCGGAAAGAATGCGGGAATTGATATTGTAACTGATAAAACAGATATTCCAACAACCTCGGGAACACCACGCTAATTAATTCCAACAACTATGATAACTGGGAAGAAAGGTTTTAGCTACAGCAAATGAAATTGTTGAAATCGAAAACGCAGATGAAAATATTGATGAAGAAGAAACGGAAGAAGATGGCACTGCGACATTTTCATTAGGCGAAAGTCTACACTTCAGATGCTGTTTAAAAAGCTGTGTCTGAATTAAATGATATTATATTATGGATTTATTTGAAAAGGCTAAAAATCAAATCGAAAATCTCGTAATCAAAAATAAAAAAAATAAAAAAACAGAGAAACAAACCAAAATTAGCAATAATTTAAAAAAGAAATTAATTTTTCTTATTTTTAACCAGTAATTAACCACTATCTTAAACATTTTAAATGTAAATGATTTAATCAAGCAAATGTTATATTGTGTTAAACATTATTTTACATTTTCATACTGCATTTTATTGGACAATACATTCAACCACATTAGAAATATTCCTTAGAAGCTAGCTTCCTTAAATAATCCTTAATTTTTACAATATAAAACATTATCTACGTGTACTATAGGCTTATAGGCATACTAACACAATACCGTATACGTTTATTAAGGTTCCTCCTAAAAATGACAATCTCCCAAAGCGACCACTATTTCCAAACTGTGAATGGTAATCTAGGAGAGTTTTCATTGTAACATAAATATATATTAAACAAATTTAAACATTACTATAACGGGGAAAGGCAGTTATTTAAAGAGAAATCTTTCAACTTACTACCACTTTAAGCGAAAGAAAAGTACTGCAGAGATTATTCAGCATAGGTGACGTTGTGGACTCCTCATAAACAAGGCGCTGCCTAGATTTTTAAGTACATGTTTTTCAGTTAACAAAGAATATTTTTAGAATTTATTTTATGCGTTATGTGCTGAAATGAAAGTGAAGTTAAATTAAAGCGAAAAAAGAAACATTACTTCTTTTTGCATTTTGAAAACAAAAAAAAAAGTAATGAAATAATATTTCGGCAACGAAATGAAATTAATAAAACAAATGTTAAGAGATAAATCATTGGAGAGTAAAAATAAAACTGTTTACCTTTTCCCATTGTTGTTATGAAGCGAATGATTAAGTTTCAAACGCATTGGCAAATATATAATGCGACGGTAATATTTGTTAAGATGCATTTACTTTCTTTTTCTCCTTAATTGATATAAACACGCTACTGTCACGTTCTTCTTATTTACAGAACCAGCTGATATTAAATATTATTCTACTCCATTAGGTTTAACAATTTATTTATTTTTTTTTTACCTCCAGGACCACGGATCATTTATAGGATGAGATAAATGATTAAGTTATTAATTAACACACATTAAACAACTGTTCTACCTAAATAGAATGATAAACATGTAGTCTAAACATATACTAAAAATATCTTCAATAAAATATAATATAAATCAAATGTAATGATTATGTAATAATTATATAATTAAATGTAATGATAATATAAAGCGAATAAAGATGTGTTCAATAAATATTTTAGTGTCCGAAAATTATTAGTGCAGTTAACATAACAGAGATATTGCATCGAGGTTGTGATTTCTGTACAATACAAATATACTAATCCTAACTACTGATAAAAAGGTATCAAAGTTACTGACGATTTCAGACGGTAAATTATTATTTATAATTATCAAACCATTTCAGAATTATTATACAATTTATTGAACTTCACGCTATTATAGAAAAGCAAACTGGAAGTTAATGTGCAAATTAACAGTACTGAGAAATTTAATTAACAGAATAAATACGACATTTATGAACGTATGTATAAATAATAAACATATAATTAGTGAAATTAATTACATTTTATAATACACATAAGAACATATGTAACATTCCCCTTGATACAAGCTAATCCTACAGAGCGTAACTGGCAATAATTATAATAAGAAAAAATAGTAATAATAAAAAGAATCAAAATCGGTAGCCCATAAACAATTTTTACATGCTGAATGAGCATGAAATATTTAATTACGTACGCGATACAGTTTATATCTAAAATCTAATTAATATTATAAAATTTATCTCTCGCACAAAAAAAAAAACAAATTAGAATTAGAATCTAGTTACAAAACTAACATTATTTTGGCCTCATTATGTATAAACATATTCCATACGCTGAAAAGATTATTAACAAGAATTTATTTTACTTATAAACAGTTTTTGTGAAAAAAATTGTTGAAATGTTTTAAATGAAGTAGAACCAGCTTACCAGAATTCATAAAGGAACTTCTTATACATTAAAAGGGTGATTATTTATAAGATTTCAAAGAAAAATATCTGAAAATTTGTTCAATCAATTTTTTAATAATCTAATTACGTTTACTGATAGAATTTTTTTTTTTTAATATACTTTTAGCACCAAAAATTTTATTTTATTTATTTTTTATTATTGAATAATAATTTTTTTCTGAAAATTATATATTAAAAATTTTAAGTTTTTTAAACATTTTACATGATTACTTTGATTAGCATAAAAAATGTTTGGATATTTCATGATTTCATAAATTGAAACTAAGAGTCAATGTTTAGTCGTTTCGGTAACCAATTTTGAAATATTCGTTAAGATTATACAATATTGAGTTCGGTTCAAATACAGAAATCCATTCAAAAGAATTAAAGAAGAAATGATAATATAATTTGCTGTTCCTTACAGAAATATATATAAGCCTCCCTAGCTCTCTCTCTCTCCCTCTCTCTCTCTCCCCCTCCCTCCCCCCCACTCGCCCTCTCTCTCTCTCTCTATCTGTTTAGCCTCCGGAGCTACCATAAGGTATTACTTCAGAAGATGAATGAGGATGATGTGTATATATAAGCCTGGAAAGCTGAAAGAATACTCAAATGAAGTTCCGTAACATCTGGAACCTATTTCTATTCTTAAAATTATTACTGAAATATTTTATTTTCATTCCAACATACTGGTCTGTTGTAGTTCCTCCCACGATTACATTAGATAAGTCCAGCTTCCCAAATATGTTCTTTTTTTTTGAAGACACTTATGAATGAATAAAAAGAGAAAAATGTTAATGTCATAAATTAAATTATTCTTACTTTTAAAAAATCATTATAGTAAAAAAAAAAGTCCTTTTTTGCATCACCTAAATATTCAACATTATCCCTAATTATTTTAATTAATGCAGTGGTATTCCATTTGCTAGAGAGTTATTACAATTATACTCCATTATTCAAATTTGAATTAGCTAATGCAGATCTAAACCTATTTGCGTACAGGGCTGGTGTAGTGTTAACGCGACATCATAAATCAGCTGATTTCGAAATAGAGAGTTCTAAGGTTTAAAATCCTAATAAAGGTAACTTTTATATGGATTTGAATACTAGATTTTGGACACAGGTGTTCTTTGGTGGTTGGATTTCAATTAAACAACTTCTCAAGAGTGATCGACCTGAGATTGTACAAGACTACACTTTATTCACATTCATATATAATAATCCTCATTGATCCCTTGAAGTAATACCTTACGGTAGTTCCAGAGACTAAACAGAAAGAGAGAAAGAGAAATTTAAACCTATCACGAATTGCTAATCTTTGTGTATAATTAAACAAACCCAGCTAAACAAGAGGTGCAATCAGTAAATTTACTTCTTTAACGATGAATCTGAACCCAAAAAACTACTTAACGAAAAGAAATTAAAGGAAAACAAAAATTACCATTCTTTATTCTTCAAAAACTTTTTTAAATTAGACATTATCGGTTATTTTTCAAATGAAATCATTTTCGTAAGGGATTAAATAGAAAATTAAACATACTTATTAAATATGATGAATACCAATTTGAAAGATATCTTATACATAACAGTCATATTAATTAGAGGAATGAAGAAAACTACCACATAATAATACGGCTGACATAACTAAGATTACAGACTACAGCGCAGAAGTCAAGGCGCCATCGTGTCATTTTCATGGAAAAGCTACTAAATACCTCACGTACTTTTCTTTTTAAAATATCAATTCATTTCAAACGTAGCGATGTTTTTGTTGTCATTACTTAAACATTTCTTCACTTCATTTCTCATGAAAACGAACATACAAATGTATTTATTTTTTTAAATAACCATTCCGATTAAAATAATTTTTATTACTTGAAACATAATCCATAATCGGAAAAGTCGTTTTTAAAAAATAATCAAACGAGGAGAAAATGAGAAAAATATAACTAATTATTCAATTAGTAAAGCGTACGTTTAAAACTAATTATTTTGTTGCGTTTTATATAGGTTTAAAAACCGGTAATATACAAGTCGAAGTACGCGTATTCAATTCGTTTAAAAGACGATATCAATTTACGAAAAATAACAGAAAAGAGATTGATGAATAGTATATAAAAATCTAGCCACAATTAATTATTAATATTTAATTGTTACGAAACCGTTAAGCTCCAAATTCATAAACAAAGATTTATATCATATATCTTATTCTATTCTACATCTAACCACCTAGCTGCATTATTCTAATTAGTAGAAATGTGCTACACTAAAAACTAACAATTCGTATTTTCTTCTTTACAATCATTCTAAATCCATATCCTGTCATACAGTTAAGAACAACTACCGATAGATGTCTAGTTGAAAGATTACAAATGAGTTAATTATGCAGCAGTATATAGGTCTTCTAATTTAATCACTAATTTAAAGATTTTAAACAAATAAGGAAAAAAATTTTTTTTTTTAAATAACCTGGAATGTACTATGCGATGTACCTGCAAAATATTACTAAAAATTGTATTAATACTGAACATGCGATTCAAAATAAGTATAAAATAATTATATTATACTATGACTGCACAGTTGAAGAATAGACATCGTACAAAGTGAATTAGACATAAATATGAAACGTAAGAAAAAGATTTTCTAAATGAGATACAGCATTCGAATACTGTATTCTTAATGCTAATGGTTGTTTTGCTATTAATTCATTATTACTTGTATAAATGAAAGCATCGTGGTTGAAAAAGTAGTAACTAGGCTGAATACCCTCTCCTTGCCCGTCTCATCAGTAAAGCTGAGGTTATGTACCTAACATACAATCCACCACACTTGGCGGTCATTAATAGACAGAAAGCTTTCACACATTTCAAGGTTACTATATATATATATATATATACACTTTTATATACTTTACAGTCAATACAATAATAAAGATCATAATTTTTTCTGGTAAATACAACAGTTGGTTGAATTATACGGCGTTGCTTCGGGTACCATTTCTTATCTGTTTTGAAAAATACCAAAAATTTTTTTTGACGTAAGTTTAATTTATAATTGCTTAAATACTTTACGATGTAATCAACCTTTGAAATATTTGCTAAAACCCATACTTCATGAAGTCCATAAACTACTTCCGCCAAAGGGACAAAAACTCCAGATATAAGTTAAAACAAAACTGTAAACTTAAACTGTACTTACTTTAATTTGAAAAAGAATTAAGCCGATTTACAGCTTCAAAACCTGATTAACTAAAAACCTGCGAATTGATGGGGCAGAACTCCCGATTTTCCTAATTAAGTATTTTTCTTCAATGCATTTTCTCGCAATAAACAAATTACTAGGAAAGAAGCAGAGATTCCGTAAAAAAAAAAAACATGATTACATTATTTATTAAACATCTTATGATAAGATATAAGATTTCAATAAACTTTACCCTTAAATTATTCTGAAAGTTTCGTTAACATTGATCGGGCCGGACAAATATATTAACTAGATAAGAAAACATAGCGATGTATTACGTATTCTTAGAAATTCATATGGAATAGAGAAAGAATTTAAATTATTTATAAAAATACAGGATTTAAAATTTGGATTTACTGCAGAATTCTGAGAGTGGCTTTGGCTGATAGGTTCAACGCTTAAGCGTTACGTCGAGTCCGTGATGAGTAGCTTGAAATCATAATTTGTATTATGAATATCATAGATTAAGAAAATGGCATATGATATATAAATTAAAGCAATCCAACTTTTTAAAACTAACTTTTAGGAAGATATTCATCGGAGAAAAGCAATTCAGCAGGTGAAGATTTATGGCAAAGTATATTGAAAACTATTTCCTACTACAGTTAACAGAAAAATAATTGCCATGATGGTCAACAAAATTCGATAAGAAGATACGGCCAAAGAAGAGGAGAATATAAAAAAAGCAAAAAAAAAGCGAAACCTAATTATTTTTAACAATTTTAATATAACTGTAACTACTGATTTCTTCTAAAAATATTGCTTTTTGTAAATTAGTATTAATGATAAGATAAAGTCCATTATAATTAACTAAACGCCCCTAGTATTTTTATCAATAATGGGTATTATTTGCAACTAGTAACATCATCTGTTGTAAATGACTGAAACGATAAAAATAATAAAGTATAATGTAGAGCATCCCACTAACAGTATTTTGTTTTATGATTGGCTGAATGTATTACTTCCCAACATATTCCGTTGAACTTTTGCAAGAATATAAAAACAAGTAACAAAAAATACTTGAGTTTTTTTATTGTTGCACAAAAACAAAATGTCAACTCTTTTTTTATTTTTTATCAAAAATATCACTTTTTCAAATACATTACTTAAAATTATCTCTTTTTTCCTATTTTTTTTATGTGAAAAGTTATAGCCGTCACGTATTACTAAACAGATATTCCATAATTATAAAAAATTTAATAAAGAGTAATAATGTGTAGCTTTATCAGTTTACATGGATTTATTTAATAAAAGTAAAACAACTAACCAATTCAATACAGCAAAAACTGAACTGCTCTGAAATTCCTACAGCATTTAACATTTCTTCAAAAGCAATTAAATGTTTTATAGTTTCCTATCTAGTTATTAAAACATTGTAAAATACATTAAATACAAAACAGAAGAGGATTTTTCTATTTGAAAAATATATTTCAAGAAAAAAAGCATATATTTTTGAAATATCAGCAAGCTTTATTCATTCAGTCATGTCTTTTTTATTAAATTCATACAGTCTGAGTAATAACCATTGCCTTCATTTTTTAATTTATTTTTTATTAATTTTATAGGGATTTAATTTTATAAATCAATTTAGCTTACTGTAAGAGTAATGGGTAGTTGTTTCGACGTAAAATGTACTTTTTAACCATAAAAAACTAACATTTCTTGAAAGGTTACAATTTCATTTAAACGTGACAAATTTTATGGAATGTTTTTGTGTTGTTTTGGTATTCTTTTGAAATTTAGTTAGATGGGACGATAAATAATTACTTATAAAAATAACAGAACAAATTAAAACATCTATATTAAAGAATATTTTACTGACTAAGAGTAGATTCTAAAATACATTCTAAATTTTATAATAAATAATTTTCTATAATTTACTATATATGTACATATATACAAAACAGTAATTAAGTAAATGTCTATTTGTATGTTATACAATATAACTAAGTACATTTACTTGATCAAACAAAATGGCATAATTTAGCTAAAAGGTACAAACTTAATAAATATAAAATAGATTTATTTACTATTAAAATTATTACAAATATGTAATTATGATTATAAATAATCTAGGAAATTATTACAGGTGAACTAAGCACTTAAATTAATTATAAATAAAATTTATTATGTAATGCCTAAATTCTGAACAGATCTATTTCCGTTATTACGTCATTCACAAGTAAAAACAGTCAGATAATATTTAAATTACCAAATCTCACATATGTTTATTTATTCATATTATAAACTTTCATAATATTATCATTAACTACACAACATGTCATTATGCACGAGAATACACGAAATTGTAGTTAATGATAGTATTATGAAATAGTATTATAAATATTATGTTAAATAATATCATAATATAATATTTTATTAAATAATAAGTTACGTTATTATTTATAATAACGTAAATTTAACTGATATTATTATAACATAAGTACTTCAAACATTATAAACTTTCAGTTACACCCCGAAGAAAAGAGGAAACGATACGTGGACTGATTAAATTATTATCCGATAAATTAAAATAATCTTCAATTTTGGCTAGGAAATAAATAGTATTTTTAAATGGTGAAACAGTCTGGTAATTATTAGAGATAATACGATTACATGCTAAAAGTCTTTTTTCATCCCAAAATATGTCTAACCTTTCACTATAATAGACTGAGAAAATAACTAAAGCATTATTTGAATAACTAAATTAAAATAAAATAACTATTACTATGAATAACAAATAGAAGAAAATAAATAAAAATAATATTCCAAGATATTTAAATAAGGCTTTTTACAACTAGGCTCAACAACTTATTTTTTTTTTTTAAATTAAAAAAGAGGAAAAAATCATACAATTTTGTGCAAACAAATTGCTTATAAAAATATACAATCTCATTGTTAAAACAACTAATCATCTGAAGTCTGTAACTTCATTAAATAAACTAATTCATAAATGCAACAAATATATGATGGATAAGAATAATTAATATTTAAAAAATAAAAGTAAAAATTCAGCTATATTTATTTTAATAAATCCCTTAAAAATACTGTAATAAAGATCGTTTTAATAATAAATAAATTTGGAATAAATTTTGATCTAACTAAAAATATTTCCGAAGGCCAGTAGTGATTATGCTTTACAGATCATTCAACTAATATACGTACTACGTAAGAAACTTTACATTTTTCTACCGAATTATAAAGGTACCAAAGATAACCATTTCCAAAATGTTCAAGAATCTTTTATGTAATGTTGTACAAGAAAGTGTTTTTATAAAAACGAAAGTTTATAACATTAAGCAAAAAATATTTAATAATCAACTTAATAATATAACTTAATTTGTTAATGGTCAAAGTAACTAAAATTTCTTTTAAAAATGTATATATAAGGTTAACCAACGTAACATTTACATAGACCCATTAAAAAGTATCAGTTTATAAATGAAATTTTTTTAAATTACACAATTATAATAAATGTATTAAAAAATAAATTAGCATCTATCCTACATAATACATCAGGTTGAAAAGTAAATTACACGTTAAGCAATTATAAATTAAATTACATATAAGCAATACAAGGAAGCCTACAACGGCTGTAATTGATTTGAAGTTCGAAGTTGAAATGTTGTTCGGCATTAAATTAAGTTTCTAAGATGCATGACATAATGAGTATCGAAAAAGTAAAACACAGGATTAGGGTTTTTCCATTAAAAAGGTTAATCCCAA
>JAAAKQ030174193.1:0-12423 GCA_010016005.3 Zanna intricata
ACTGGCACTGGATAGGGAATCTTGGAGAGCTGCATCAAACCAGTCAAATGACTGAAGACAAAAAAAAAATTATTAAAAAAAATATGCTTATAGATCTTTAAATATATTTCTACAATATATATATATATAATGTATATATTTAAATACATCAATATATTTAAGTACAACATACGCAAATAAATAATTCGAAATATCATTACTAATTTGGTATCTTTCAGTATTGGGTACTGTTATCAGTTGAAAGGAAACTTATTGCGTTACGAAATTGAGGTGTAGAATGGTTATAGGGAAGGTAAAAATGGGCAGGAACCCAACGTAAATAAATATAAAAATATGCAGTATGGTGGCTTGATATCAAGGGCATCGTCAGCAAAATTTTGCATACTCATCATGCAAAGTTCTCTTAGAAAGCTACGACCCCCTTATTAAATACTTTACCTTATTAACACCACACAACATATATAATATGTAACCTGAACTTTAGTGTTTTTAGATTATACATATTTATATGTACACATTCATGAACTTTTTGATTATTTCAAAGTAATTTTTATGAAATTACTCGAATGTCATCAATTATTATATTTAAAATTTTTGTAGCGACAGTTTTTTGAAATTAAAATAAACAATTAAATTTATTTTATGACATTTTACTTTCTAAACTACTTTAATTTGTCAAGTACTTTAAAAAGAAAAAAAATGATATACCACATGCATACAACTGAAGATTAATCTATCATATTATTTTTTCATGATAAGGAAAATTGCTGAACGACTGCCACGCTATCAGCATCTTAGACAAGAAGCATTCCTGAGTATATTTTTTCGTATTATTGTTTTTAGAGTAGGAAAAATATAATTTTTTTTTCTTTAATTTTTAAAACAAACAAAAAATTAAATTAATGGAAAAAAGTTATATGTGTACAAATATATATATTTTTTTTCTTTGTGTCTGGATTTGTCTGCAGTAAAAAATCTACTTCATCTATTGGACTGATAATTGAACAGCTGAAAAGATGTAAATATTAAAAAGGAGTTACAAGATTCTGACTTGTAACAATTGAAGTTGGCTGACGAAACGTGTTTAATGTGTTATAAATAAAAAAAAAAAAAGAAAGAAAACATAAAAAAAAATGATTAAGCAATGCATTTAAATAATTGCACATTAATAACTAGAATACCTTAAAAGAATTCATTAATATGTTTACATTTTTATGGAGAGAAGTAGATAATTATATGAACATAAAAAACCTCAAAGTCTATACGAAAAAAAACTTTTTACATTAATCTCCTAATTGAAAAACCGAAATAAAATTGAAAAAAAAACTGAAACAAAAATTTTTTAAATTATGTTTTTATTGAAGTAATTTTACTATTATAAACTCCTATGCTTGTTTTGGCACAGATTCCACTACCAGTAAATTACAACAAATATGATATCATCAGAAATGATGTCACGATGCCAGATTTTTGTGATATTCTTTAATAGTTGAACTTAGGTAGACCAATCCATTTCCTCGAGGCGTCTCTTCAATACGCTCCAAAAATCTTCAATCGGATTTAAATCAGAAGAACTTTAGGCAATTCAAACATATTTATAGTGTTTTCTTGGATATATTTTTTGACTAATTTTCAATTATGGAAAGATCATATTGAAAAATATCGCCTTCAGCAGCGAATATTTCTTTGAAAAGTCCCTTTACATAATTTTTATATTCTTCAATAAATTCATCATTCTTCCAATTGACATAAAACATCCAAGCTCTTTAGATATAAAGTAAGTTCAATAAATTTACGGGTATTAAACAGTCTGTTAAAAGTGATTTTTCACTGCTTTATCACTCCTTAATCTAACAACAACTGATGTTCTTAATCCTCGGAGTAAATAGTGTGATTTATCACTGAATATTACCTTCTTTCAGTCGTCAAAAATCCAATATTTGTAATTTCTAGTCCAAGCAAAACCTTTTTTTTTCATTAAGGATATATGTAACTAATTTTTATTTGTTTGATTATTTATTTTTTGGGATGATTGGTCTTTTACCTTGCTTCAATGGATCAATGATATATTGTTGATGAATCAGTGCTGACACCATAGCCAATATATCTTTCTAAAGATTCTTACTTGACTTCTAAAGATGAATTTTACTATAATATAATTGTATACATCCTAAGATTTTTCTTATATTTCCATCTATGGTTGCCATTTTACTTTAGACAAAATGCTCCTAAAACAGTGTGCCTACTATCAAATCTGGAGAGACTATATTTTTCAACATCAATTGCAGCAGTAACGTCTCTCAAAGTAATAATCACGTGCAACTAAGAGCAACAATCGAAAAATCATTACCCATATTTGTGGGAGTAACATTAATTTTGATAAATTCAAAGAGTAACTAAATAACTAGTAAATGCCTTCTACAAAATCTAGTCTAAACTGTAACAAAAAATTTATAGCTGGAAAAAAACTGGTCATTCCAATTCCTAATATTTGGGAATATAATTCTTTCACAGTAGCCAGATGAGTTGAGACTGTTTTGAGAAACCATCCAGTAAAATAAAAATTTAAAGAAAACTCTTTTTGTCGTAATTAATTTGCAATTCTGTACTTTCCATTTTACTATTAAATGTAGATCTTATTTTATAATTATAATAATATATTTAATATAAATATAATCTTCAAAAACCACTTTTCAAAAACTTTCGAAGACTAGTTATAGCCTTTTGAAAAAGGAATAATGATTGAACAAAACGTGCTAATTATTGAGGTTAGGTGTAAGGCGAAAGTAAGAAGTTGAACAGTTAAAATTGTTTGAAATGATGAAATGCTTACTGATAGAAAGAAGAATTTATCTGTAGAAGAGATTTATAGAAATGTATTATTATATATTTCTAAGTAATGGACGTTCAAAAAAGAATGGAAAAAAAGAATTAACAAAATCGGAAATCTGGAAAACTAAGAAGAATGAAACAAAGTTTGATGAAAATAAAACGACAGAAAGAAACAACAATAATACCTTGATAAGTTTATACCGTTATAGAAACTACCTTCAACTAATCATTATAGAGGGAAAATAATGAAAAAGGAAGGAACTAGGTAACCACTAACATTAAGACTGGCAGAAACTATAAACAAATATGAAATGAAGGAAAATAAAATTTCTTAAAACGAATAAAAATGAAAAATGTTCGGTTAAAACTTGTTGAAAAGCAGATTCAGTGAAGAATAAAGATAAAAACATCCGTGTATATACATCTGGTAAATAAATAGTTTTGAAATAATTTAATTAAAATTATAGAATCCAGAAATTTCAAGTATATAAAAGAACAAAAAATGCATTTCAATTTTTAAATATAAAGATGATAAATTTTTTATTGTTTATATTAATTCTTAATAAAATGATAAAAAAAAAAGTAAAATAAAAAAATATAAAAATAAAAATAAGATAAAAAGAAAGGAAAAGGAGTAAACTTTAAGGTCGTAAAGAACCATGATTTTTTTTTGCCGTAGCTTTACAATAATATGACGCCTTACAGTGTTTTCTTTTGTTAGCCAAACTCTAATTTATTTTTATTATTTTATTTATTTTTGGCGCTCTTATACCATTCACCTCGTCCCCTTCAGCGCTTTATTATAAATTTTCAGTTTCCAGTTCTATGTACTGAAATGTTACGGTTTTTTTTTTCTTATAATTGTTACATCACGCATTAATATATTTAAATAAGAATTACTATGATGATCTCCATTTAATTTCTATCTACCGCTCATTTTTAATGCACTCTCAGAGTACCAAATCAGCCCCTTCAACCGAATTTCTTTATTTTACCGTCACTACATTTCTCTACCGTTTTGCTGGACTCCTTGCCATTTGTCACCACTGTGAAATCCATTTCATTAACTTCTTTGGCCAATTAGTATAAATTATACTACATGTGACCTCCATCAATACAGCCTTTCATTTCCAGTACCATCGAATTCGTCCTTAATATCTTCATTCCTAACATTTTCTGAACGGTAATCCTGAGTAGCTATGTTTCAGTAATCTGCAGAGTATATTCTACATTTTATTAAATAATATCTTATTTTGTAATTTACTTATTTACAACTAGTTATTTTATAACTATGTTTTCAACTTTTACAATTTTCAATAAATTTTATTTGATTAAACTTAAACTATTACTATATTTATTTTAGAAAATAAATGTACATTTAATATAAATTAAAATACAATTTTAAAATCCTTATAAAAAAGTACTTTAATGTGATTTTAAAAAATTCAAAAGTTAGTTTAACCCGAAGGTTAGAAAAAGGAATTTTTTAAATAATAAAATTAAAATTACTAGCAAAAAAGTATACCGTAAAAGCTTTTAATAAAATAAGCAAGTTAACAAATTAAACTATTACTTAACTGTTTAAACAAGGAATGAAACTTTAATTGGAATAAAAATAACACAATTTCCACAATTTCTTTTAACTATTTTCATTAACTTAAATTTAAAGCCATTTCATTTTGTTTACTCAACTGTAGTTTAATTCAGAAAAGTTCTTTTTTAATTAATATCATGATGTTGGCATTCTTTATTAAAAAAATACCAGAAACAAAACATAAACAAAACGAAGTAAAGTTATATTATTCTTTCAATTAAACGTAACAATGAAAGAGTAGATGATTGTACACACAACATACAATTTATTTTTCTAATTAGAAAAACATTAGTTTGAACTCTCATAGCATTCGTCGTTCTATACATAGTTAAAATCCAACAGGTAGCTTTAAATTATGGTACAGTCTTTACTATAATAACTAGACCGCAATGTGGGCAGTAGAAGCCAAACATTCATTCGGTCTGCATTCAGGATTTAATCAAAACTCTGTCCCGGTTACGATTTAACACAGTCCTGGAAAACTAGAGAAATGAACGTAATATTCGGGTATTCGAGAGGGAATAACAGAGACAGTTAAGAACGATAGAAAGGGAGAAATAACAAAATGAAGAGATAGTAAGTGTAGAGTGAGTGAAGAGAATATAAGAGACCTACTTTCTGGTATTTTATAACGGATCTCCTTTATTACCTCTTAGTTTTCGTTGCGAAATGGAAATTCATATTTATCTTGTATGCATAACAAATATTGTATATAGATAATCTTATTTAATGAGTTTTTCTTCACTATAAATCTACTGGAAAAACTACAGTTTACTACCAGTTCCATAACTCTGAATAATAAGCCTATACGAAAAATAATTATTACTTTTTTAATTTCAGTATAATGTAATTAAAAACGACTGCTGCATATATAAACTTTTCAGAAAATGAATACATGAGTAGGAGTAAACTATTAACCAATCTGAACTGAATGCGAAACTTACTTATTTTACATGAATAAAAAATTATAAATGTAATTCTTCAATAACAACGATTCAAATAATAAAAATAAAATAAAATAATTTATTATTGTATGCAAATTCATTTTTTAAAATTAATTTTATTTCATGCAGGCAAATTAGTCGAATAAAATTAGGGAAAACAATAATAATAGTATTGCTTCACATTACAGTTTATAAAGATTACTCGGAAGGATTTTGTAAATATAAATTATTAAATTTTAGTTGATATATATATTTATAAAAATCGGTCAAAAGAATTAGTAAATATTAAAACAACAATGACTTAAAAAAAAAGAGATGTACTTAACGGAATCTCCATACAATAACCACATTCAAAAACTAATTTTTTAAGCTTATCTTTTCTTAAACAAACTATGATATTTATTATTGGTTAAAATCATAACTATCATATCTATGTAAATTTAAAAAATAAATCTCTCAGTAAATTTAATTTGATTTTTATAAAATTTTATTACATAATTTTTATACATAAATAATTCACATATAGTTATAAGGAAAATTACACATATAAAACTAAGAAATCTCCAAGAAATCACCTCTTCTAAGAAATTGCCAATGAATCTGCAAAACTTTTCTAGCATTTAAGTACTGTTGAAACTAAAAGACTTCTCCATCAAGTAGAAAATTATTACTATATTATCCTTACGATGTACGAAGGAAGAGGATTTTTTTTTACCAAGCTCAAAAAAAAGAGAATAAGAAACAAATTCTTACGCATTTCTACACAAGAAAACCAACTTTCATTAATCTGTTTTGATTTTATATGAGGTCTGTTCAGAAAATAACCAAACTTTATTTTTTTAATCTTTATTATTAATTTTACAAATTACTGATCTTTTTTCCCTTCATCCCAAGTGCTCCCATCCCCAATTCACATACTTTTTTCAGCAGTTTCCACTTTGCCAAGCAGTCCTGGATAGCTTGATTTGAAATGGCCTTTAAGATCCATGACGAATTCGTTTTAATCTCATCAACAATATCAAAACTGCGTCTTTTCATCGCTGATTTTAATTTCAGAAATAAGAAAAAATCGCAAGGAGCCAGGCCTGGCGAGTACGGAGGCAGAGGAAGAACAGTCATTGACTTTTTGGCACAAAACTGACGAACTGACAAAGATGAATGTTAGGGCGCATCGTCGTGGTGAGGGAGCCAAGAATTGTATCGCCACAACCCTGGTCTCTTTTTGCGGATTTTTCATGTAACCTTTGTAAACCTTTGTAATCTTGATAGGAAGCACGATTTATGCTTTCACCTTGAGAAAAGAATTCGAAATGCATAATTCCATTAAAATTGAAAAAAACCAAAGCACCACTTAGACACGGGATCGAGATTGACGTTCTTTCTTAGGGCAGGGAGATCTTTTATCAATCAGTTGTGATGAATGAACTTTTGTCTCAATGTCGTAGCTGTAAACCAGTTTTTATCTCCCGTTATGATCGGTTGCATAAATTTTTCATCTTCATTGGCTGCTTAAGAAGTTGCCGGCAAATGTCCACTCGATGTTCTTTCTGCTGTTCGGTGATCAAACAAAGAACAAACTTTGCTGCAAATCAATGCATGTTCAATTTTTCAATCAATATGCCAAGGTATGATCCAATCGAGATGCGAACCTCTTCTGCTAGTTCTGTATCTATCAATCGACAATTTGTACGCACCACAGCGTTGATTTTCTGAACTAGTCATCAGTTGAAGTAGAAAGTCTTCCTAGTGGAGTCACCTTCCATTGACGGTCAACCTCTTTTAAAACGTGAAAATCATTCGTAACATTGCGTACGACTTGAAGCATCATCTCCGTATGCTTGTTACAAAAGTTGCAACCTTTCTGTAGTTTTCCCCAGTTCCACGCAAAATTTTACGTTGTGTAGTTGCTCCCAAAAATGACATATTACAAAAATTGCTACTAAGATTTAAACACGTTGCACTTAAATAACAATAACGTGAAAACTAAACGAGATATCAACAATCCAAAAACATATGGTTACAGAGGAGGTTATGCGAAATACAAGGTTGCCAACCGCACATCAGTAAATGTCTCCATTGGCACGTAATTAAAAATGTTCGGTTATTTTCTGAACAGATTCTCGTATTTAAATATTCCTTTAATTTGGTTTAATACTGCTAACAGTAGATACTGCAGATAAAGAAACGCCAACCTTCCAACTTGCAGCATCATAACGAGCTTTGCTTTTATCGTGCCCCACTGAAATTGTTTCGACCTAAGTAATTGAGCATAAGTGAAGAACGATTCAACTAATCTTCATCAGAAAAATTATAAAAATTATACATAGGCCTATACAACATCATTTATGTATACGAATATATATATATATATATATATATATAGTGGTATTTCAGACTCCTCATACTACAAAACGTAAAGAAAATTTATTTTCACCCTCCCGCCACCACTCCCCTCTCCACCATGCAACAGAAAGTAATACCGTAATTTTCTTCGAAAAGTTGATAAAAAGAGGGAAGTAATTTTTTTTTACACCTGGACTATGATATTTTCTCAGACCAGATTTTTTATTAAGGTATATTTTTCTTCATATTATCATAAAATGTGAATAAAAATACTTCGTACGAACATGGTATTTTGTATCAAACGGTCCTGTTATTTATTTTTATTTTAAAGTATAAATTGTACTTTTACAGTTAAGCTTAAAGATTATTTCAACTCAATATTCAAGCTCAGTGACGGCTCATTTAGCAAAAAATAAGCCGATGATAATGAGCAATGATAATGAAAAACAAATTTCAAGTTGACTGGCAGAAAGGTTAAATTATAAAAAATCGAACTTTATTCAGTAGGATTTTTTTAAATTACTTTATTGAAAAATTTTCCCTTTTTCCTATCAAATGAATTATTATTATTATTTGCAGAAGTATAACTGTATTTTTTTATAAGCTGAAATAAAAAATAATTAACTATTAACTTTTTTATATCTTTTTAAATATTGAAAATACTTATTTAATATATATATATTTTTTAATTTAGTAAAATTTATTTCTTAATCGGTATTAGGAATATGATGGCAGGATAAATAACACAAAAAAATCCCGCTTATTCACAATTACAACTGTATTTTCATTTTATTTATTATAATTGAAATAAATGTTAACATTGCCAAATCTAACCCACCCAGCATGGGGTAAAATGAACTATATTCATAAAAATTTAGAATAATGTATGATAAAATCTGATTCATTTCTTATTTTTGGCGAGCAAGGAAAATATTTACGTTTGGCAGACAAGACTACGAAAGACAAATTCACTCTTGTAGTTGCTGCGCCTACTACTGCATATTCATATAGCCGCACTGCGTCCCGCGTTAAATTTATCACTGTCGGATATAAAATTACTGAATAAAATTGTTATGACTATTATTCATAGATTTATAATCTAATTAAGTGAGTAATTCAAGACCTTATCACCATAAAGAGAGTATATACAGTTGCAAATAATAACGGTCGTTGAAATTTATAATCATTTAAATAACTAAAATTCATTATATTCTTGCAAATAATAAAAATTATATTACTTTACATATCGATATTTACAAAATTCATGACAGATTAAATTTCCCTACTAATGGATAATTCATAATTGACTTTTATGTAATCTTCAAACTCTTAACGTGTAATTCCGTAAATATTTTAATAAAGTTCAAAACAACCACCATTCTGGGAAAAACTTATATTTTGTAACCACATTTTAGTAATAAAATACAACTTTAAATTTTTTATAAAATAAATGGAACCGACGTAAAAATTTGCGAAAAAGTAAGAAATAATTTCGTTCAAGTACTTAATTAATTACTTAGATACTTTTTTGAATAGGAATCTGCTTCTACAAAATTAATTCCTAGATATAAAATAATTTTGTTGTATAATAATATATTCGTACGCTACAAAAAAATAATACCGATATTACATCATTGGAATTTTTATTTACGCTTTGATTGCTTTTCCGTTTGTTATTATTATATATTCTTATTATATACTTTCCACTGTCCCTACTATACCTTCCGTATGACAAAAAACCTTTTTTGTCAAATTTCTGACCGATTTTTGAAGTGAAATCTTTTTTCGGCGCATTGTCCGGACATTTGTTTGATAGACTTTTGTATGGAAAAACAAATACCTGACTCGTAATCAAAAATCCTCACGCTATGCTTGGTATCTCGTGACGATTTATATATATATATATATGAGAGAAAGACATGGAGCGAGAATTTATACATATATGCGTGTAACAAATTGAATGAGGGGTGGGAGAAAAAACATCGATGAACCGTCAGTGATTCCCAATTCACTTCTCTTTCTTTCTCTATTTTTCTTCTTTCTGTATACTTACGCATAAAACTTTACATTAATATATAGTAAAGAAAGACGTAGATTCCTCTTTCTGTACTCTCTTTCCTTACTCTCACTCTTTTTTCTCTTTCTGTATACCAGTACGCATATACGATATATTAGTACAGTATAGAAAGACTTTTGTAGTTATCCGGAACACATCGTTTTGTACATGTGGTTGTGTATACTTTATGTATTGAAGTGTTTGTTAAATTATTTATATAAAAATAATATTTAGTGTAAAAATAACATAGAAAATTTACAAGATATTTGGATAGATTTCATTCAAGACTATTTATTTCATATTTTAGTTACCATAAACCAATTGTTTCAGATTTAGAAGAATCTGATAATATAAATAACACAAATACTGTAAATATAACAGAAATAGAATGACAATATAATGTAATAAAATATTGTAAGAAAAATATTTTTCTTACGTAAGTATTTTCTAATATATATTTAATAAAGTAAACCAATTTAATTTTTATTATCAAATTATTTAATTAACCATTACACAATTTATAAATAGATATTTTAAGTAGTATATTATGTCTTTTTAACTGAATATTTGGATATATTAGAATCAGCAATAGAATTAAATATAATTATCAACCAATGATCGATACTCATTGTTTTAAATTTTCACTTCTGTTGGCCAGTCCCGCGACTGGTAATTTTTTTTTTGTTTTCTTTTTTTATCTTTAAACATTTTTTCAACATCATGATACCACTATGAAAGCAGCTGCGTCGATTGCAACAAGAGTTATTTCAAATCGGATTAATAGGAAATATTTATACGCGAGCAAACATAAAAAAAAATAAACGGATTAAATTTAATTCATAACCTCTTTTTCTTTTTTTTGAAGTCGTTTAAAAAGAAAAAAATGTTTGTAAATATAATTATATACAGTAACAAATTAATATTGTTAATACACATTTTATAATTATCATAAAAAATAAACTTATAAAATGAAATAAATTTACTAATATACTAATATAGGCAATGTTAATTGGCTATAATAGAATCTGAATCTGTATTCTGTATCTATACAGTACGAATAGTATGTATGTATGTATGTACATACATACACGTATGTAATGTTATGTATACGAGTATAACATACATGTATATATATGTATGTATTTATGTATCTGTATTCTGTATCGATACAGATATATATCTATATCTGTATCTGTATTAGTATAGTATGTGTATTAGTATCTAGTATTGGCTATATTAGTCTCCTGGTAATGTAAGGATTCCAACGCGGGGTCATACATCTAAATTGGTACAGCCGTTGATCTGCTACGGTGCAACAAACAAACGCACATGTTATATACACCTAAAACACATTACACACCTTTTTGGGCGTCGTGTAAAAATAGAGCTAATAATATTGAAATAAATATTTTTAATTACTTAGTGAAACTTCTTAGCTGGCAAGATAAGACGATTTTGAAGAATTTCCTTTAACTTCCTTAAAGATAATAAGGAAAAGTTTCTCATTTATTACCAAACAAGAACATTTAATTTTCAGGTCTCTGTATAACTTTGCAATCCCCTTTTAATGAACTATTAATTAAAATATTTTTTATTCATTTTCTTTTCTCTAAAGATCCTTTAGGAGTAAATATAACTTAGCCAATTTTCAGTTATTCTGATCTCTTCAGAATATGAGAGAACATTATCTTAATCTAGAAAATATGAAGGTGTAAGAGTTATTTTAAAATAAATTCTATTTTATAGGAGAATATTTTTATATTCTCTATATATTTTATATTGTAATTTAAATTACAAATTAAATTAACATTATATTGTTTCTATGCAAAATATAAACACAAATCTTTAAAAAAAAAATTATCTTTATAAACCCAACTAAAAAATTTCATTTAATAAAAAAAAAAAATGTTAATAATAATGTGTGTTTGTTCGAGAAAATGTTGTTCTCTGCAGTTAATGGGAAAAATGCGATATTTTTAGGCCAATAAAAAATCAACTTTTGGAAATAACTATAAAGTAAATCTTAAAGTTATGAGAAAAGGAAATGTACATCAAAAGATTTCTTTCGATTCTATTCAAAAGATATATGAATGTAATAAAAATAAAATTTAAAAAAATACGCAAGAAATATATATAAAGAAAGTCGATAGAAAAAAGAAAGTCAAGACAAAATATAAAGACATGCATGCTTAAAATGATTGTAACTTGCTAGTAGTGAAACCGGAATATCGAATAAAATTTACCATTGTTATATAAACCTAAATTCAGTATGTTTTTACAAAAAAGGAAAAAAGAAACTCACATTTATTTCATCCAAGAGAATAAATTAGAAGGGTAAATAGGTTTATGTCATTTCAATTATAGTTTATTTTGAACAACCAACCGTAGTGTTTTTTATGCTTACTGAGCATTTAAATTTATAGGTTAGTTGGTCGTAAAAGTTAAATAATATTCAAATATCACCTGCCTTAGTCTTATTTTATAATCATTTATTGGCGCTATGTTTTAATTAATTATAATTTTTTGAATACTAGATCGTGGATACCGGTGTTCTTTGGTGGTTGGGTTTCAGTTAATCACACTTCTCAGGAGTGGTCTACCTGAGATTGTACAAGACTACACTTCATTCACATTCATACACATCATCCTCATTC
>JAAAKQ030174215.1:0-12423 GCA_010016005.3 Zanna intricata
GGCTAGGAACGGGAGGGGTGGTGTGGCGGCCGGAATCGCCACTTGGTGGGTGTCTTCCCCTAAGGGGGTTGGGATGTCGTAAAAACCACCCGCCTCCTCAACAGCACGAACAAACCGTTGTTGCACTATTCTCTCATATATCTTTGCCAATGCGTCTATCGTTGATATTGGACGATAGGACTCGGGAGCGTCCGGTCCGTCCCCGGCTTCAGTATTAAAACGAGGTGCTGCATCCTCCACCGCGTAGGAAAAATGCCCTCTCTCAAGCATGCATTATAAACACATAAGAATAATTGCAAGTCCGCAGAAATCGATGTCTTAAAACCGCGTTAAGGAGCCGATAAGGACCCGTCGCTTCCTCCAATGGAACTCTTCGAACCGCTGCCTCGAGCTCCTCTAATTCAAACATCGGCGGTATCTCCATGCCCAACTCTTCCTGCTCCAGTACCTGATCCCCACGGAGAAACAGCTCATCAATTATTTTAGCAATCTCTATAGGATCACTAGTTACAGGGATTCTCGTCCTGGTCATCCTATTGGCAAGCAGCTTGTATCGTTTACCCCACGGGTCCGTCTCAATTTCCTTAAGCAAACGCCTCCAACACGTCCTCTTCCTATCCCTCATCAGCTTGGCCAGCTCCCTCTTCCTCTCCCTATATACAGCACTACATATGAACCCGACCGGGAGCAGATGCGTCCTCGTCATCGCACCCCTAGCCGACAAGCACTCGCCTCGTTTTCGCGCGATTTCGTCCGACCACCAGTAAACTGGTGGACGTCCACTCTTGCTATACTTTCTTGAAAATAGTCGATCGCTTCGACTCTACCGTCGATCGCGATCGTTAAAATAATTTTATTCCTTCTACTAGTAAAATCATTATCTTCAGTGAAGTAATAATTTTAATTATTACCATTTAATCAAACCATATCAATAAGTAATTTATGTAAGAGAATGTTTTGTTTTCTAATGTGTATGTTGCATTCTGCTCAACCTGAGATCATTAAGCAACCCTTCCCATCAACCAATTGAGATGAGAATGATATGTATAACATGTAAATAAAACGTAGTCTACATAAACTCAGTCCGATCATTCCTGAGATGTCATAGCTATTTAGATTTCAGGATTTGGTGGTTGGGGTTAATTAAACCCCAAACACCAAAGTAAACCGGTATTCACTGTCTAATATTCAAATCCATTTATAGAAACTGTCTTTTACTAGGATTTGAACCTCGAAACACTCAATTTTGAAAATCAGCTGTTAAATCAGCAAGTGATTTGCGACGAAGAGTTTACCACTAGACAGCCTGGTGGATTAAAGATATTTCAATCATTATTAAAATAATAATACTGATAAAATAATCCTTTCTAAAGAAAAATAATACGCCTAGTGGGTTTTAAATTCTCTTCATCGTTACGTATTATCAATCAGAAAAAAATTTCCTTTATATTTTTGGAAAAAATTGTTTACCAGCATTATTATTCTAGGATAAATTTTTAATTTAATTTTATTTCATTAATAATTGAATTCATTCTAACATTTCCATGACATAAAATGTAATTATCCGGAAGAAATGCGTAAATCGTTAAAAACATAAAATTAACATAAAATTTATGCAAAGTTAAAGTTCATTAAAATAGATTTATGCTATAGTAGTTATTTGATATTTTATAACATTAAAACTTTCTACAGTAGTTTGGTTGTATAAAAGTATGTTAGTTACTGGTAGCCAATGAGCCGTGTTAAGGTTCATCCCCATGCCACGACGGAGCAATAAACCTTCCTTCTTAATTAGCTAACCACACCTATCGACCTCATAACCGCCCTCTAACTTTTAGTGAATGTACACGCGAGCGCGCGCACACACACCTCATCTGTAAATTTATTTATTACTGCTTGCACTGCATCTTTGCATCGTATCAATTAACAGAAAGACCCTTTATTTTATGTCACAGAAGAGTGATGTTCAGTTTATAGCTGTATAAGATAAGTTATTGATTTTATTACCGCTGTGCTGTTCATAATAATATGAAATTATGGGAAATAAAACAAATATTCATATTAATCATACCATATTTAAAAAAACTCCCTTTCAGCACGCTGGAAGGCGGAGGTAGATTTCATCGGTGCTAAGTAGGGAATAAAAAAAATGTCCACCTTAAAGTTAAGAAAAACTTCAAATTTACTCAATATGACAATGGTTGCATGTGAAAAATGTTTCACATGTTTAGCAGACAACAAGGTCCCATTTTCTTACAATTTCAGAAACATTTTGTTCATCCCTTGCCGTAAGGCCCATAGGGAAAAATTTTTTTAAACAAAAAGTTTAATTAATATTTAGAGAACTAATGACCTCTTTAAACCGATTCGATACTGTGCCTATTAAGGGGGTATGATTTTTTTTTGTCTTCGAAACCCCATTTTTCACCCCCCGGGCCAATGTTTGGTGATATCAAAAAACATTACTTATATAAGTTTTAGGCCCTTATCCAAAGATTAGTAGGAAATTTAAAGGAATTTGTTATTTTGTTTAATAAAAAAGTTATAGAGATATTTTGTTTAAGGCCCCCCATTTCAGTTTCTGTATCACGGCCGCGGTTTCTTGTTTTTTTTATCTTTTTTTGTTTGTAAGGTTATTTTAGTGTTTTTACGTTTCGTTTTGTTCGTTCTTGTTGAGCGTTTCTTAGTTTCGTTTACTTTTTCGTTTTTTTTTCAAATCCCAACGTTACGAGGGATTTTTTATTTTGGTAACCATTTGTTTACGTTCTGTTTTTTTTAAAGTTTCTACTATGTCTGAAAACAATGAGAATTGCGAAGAGTACGAAAGAGATTTCCCGTCGCTTACGAAGGGATCCGGTAATGAAATGAGTTCGCGGTGGCGACCGAAAAAATCTTCGGGAAAGCGGAGGTTGAGACTTTCTCTCCCGGTTGTGGGGGACAAGAAAAAGCTGCGGATTGGAGGTAAAAGCTCCTTGTCGTTTAATGAGAAAGTGCCTGATCGGGAATCTTGCGGGTCATTCCGGACAATGTCTCGGATGGAAGAAGGAGTGAGATAGAGGAGTCAGAGTCTGCGTGTTCGGAGGAGAACGTTCCAGGGGATTTCATGTGGGACTTACTTGAGGTGTTCGACATTATTAATGATCTGCGTACCCTTGTACGCCAGAATGCAAGCACGAGGATTGCGATAAAAAAATTTTCGAAGGTCTTAAATAGGCTTAGTCGGCAGCTTCAATCGACTACGTGGGGTGGCTTTCGTAATCCGTCAGTCCTGGCGGAGAGAGCCATGCAAGCAGGGAATCTTAAGGACATGGCTTCTCAGACTCCGAATGGGGAGCTTTAACGGGCTGCAACCTGGTCGGGTGACGAACTCCAGCGGGCAATTGTGGATGGTGTCACTGAAGCGGAACTTAAGCGTTTGGTTCTGCGGGATTGGCCGCAGTAGACAGTAATAATTTGTAATTATATGAAACGAATATATTTTGTTTCGTATATTTCTCCTTTCAATTACGATTCATTAATCATCGGTAAAATATAGAGACTAAAATATATTTTATCTGATAAATAAAATCTATTTATTACAAATAATTTTTTATTGTAGTCTAAAGGGTACTTAATAACGATAAGGAAACATATCTTTAAAGAAAAATTAAGATAACCTTCACTAGTCCCGTTATATTTTTGATAATGAATGAACTTAATCTAGGATCATCTTGTTTTTATCCCAACTATTTTTCTGTTAAACTGTTTATTTTATTTCGTTATTGAATTTTGATTACGAGAAGCTGAAGAAAATCAAAGAATTTTGTCAAAATGAAGGTATCAGTTAATTTTTATTTTTTTATAATAATCTTGACTGATAACGTTACTTGAAAATAGATGATAACTGAAAACATTTGGTAAAAAAAATCCCCCAGGTTTGAAAATAACAATAAAAGAAAATTGGTTATTAGGAATTAGTAGTTGCATATGTTTAGACATTTTTTTAAAAAAAATTTCACAAAAACGTAAATCTGAATAAGGTAAAAAAAATTAATAAGTAGTAGGTTTTACTTTAGTTTTCCTTCAGTTTTGTGGAGAGAAATTTCAATAATTAAATGTAATTACTTAGTTAATAGTAGTTAACAGTAAAGTAATTACTGTTAAAGAATATAATATTAAACATAAAGAAAACATCATTCTTTATGTAATCATGTTTTAGTGAATAATAATAGAAACCGAGCTAATGGTACGTTAATCTTTCTTCATTAAAATATTTAGTTACTGCTACTGGCAGCTCATTTATACCCTCAGTTTTTTCATTCCGTTATCTTTAAATGCTTGCATAATTTCGAATTTTAGGTTTACTTTACCTTTTTTTCATTTAACCTGATTGTCTATCTGGAAGAATAGAAGCTTTTATTTATAATAGAAGTACATCATAGTTGTTTGTATTCGTTCCTAACCATATATGCATCTTTTTAAATTTATGTAAATATATAAATTTTTCGTAGGAGTTTTCACGTCCCACAAAATATAACCTCTTTATTTAGTACCACCAGCGCCCGCTCTACTGGTGGGCAACCTGGACATTTGTCCGGGGCGCCATTTGGCTGTAAGCGTAAGAAAAATATTGATGTGTTAAATACCCAATTAATAGAAAATTTCATGTATGGATTTTTTCATTCGGTAAAAATTTACAGAGCGTAGCGTATTTATATTTTTTAAGTGTAAAAGCTAAACATATTTACACTACTATTGAAAAATTATAACAGGATGTGTAAAGGACGCTGCTTAAATTTGTACATGCATAGACTTCTCTGAACAGAATAGTAATTAGCACGCGAGCCGAACGTTGCTTCAACTTGTTTGTATATGCATATACTTGCTTGTTATCTCTAATTATTAAAGAGCGGTTTCATTACACAGTAGCATTATTCTTGCAATGCAATTATTACATCACTAGTGATAATTAGTGGAAGTTCATAAAATTTACTTCATTGCGATTTGTTAATTTTTAAAGGTAAGTACATTTATAATTGCCGGCCTCCGTGGCGCGAGTGGTAGCTTCTCGGCCCTTCATCCGGAGGTCCCGGGTTCGAATCCCGGTCAGGCAAGATATTTTTCACACACGCTACAATTCATTCATCTCATCTTCTGAAGATATACCTTAACGGTAGTTCCGGAAATTAAAAAAAAATACACCTATAATTAAACTGTTGTTTAGTTTGATGTACTAGTTAATCGTAAATTGATTATCGAATCGAAACAATGAAAGCGTTTTTAAATAAAATAAATATTTAATTTTTTCCAAAAAGGCTGTTTATTGAATCACTAAAATATTGTATCAAATTTTAATGTATTCTATAGGTATAATTATTTATATTTTTGTTTTATGAAAATAATTGTTTGAATCAATAATAAAAGATATTTTATTAAGTTCATTGCTTCCATAAAACGCATTTTATAATAAAATATTTGAATAAGTGAATTGAATAAAATCTCAGAATCAAGAACTATAAATTGTTTTTAATGACTATGACTATTTAATGACTATTTGTTATTATAAAATACATATATAACAACATTAGACTTTCTTCAAGTTCGCAGGATACGAAAAATATTTTGTGTAGCACATAAATGTTTTTTAATGTCGACTGACGGAATATAATTTTGAAGTTATGTTAATTACGGTTTTAACATATTTAGAACAAGAATAAATGTTCATAAATATTATTTTATAGTTTACATTTTTTAATTTGAGATGGGCGTGCCTCTTCCAGAATGTCTGACGGTCAAAGAGAACTGTCTGGTTATCAGTACAAAAAAATAAGGCTGGTAAAGGAAGCCGAAAGGAAAAAAGAAGCTGGAGTGTTAAAAAACTGTATCCAAATTTGCACTAAAACAAATGACGTCTCTGAGAATCGAACATCAAGCCCGATTATAAAAGAAAATACGGAATCGTCGGAGGATGATGATGCTTCTGTTGCAAAGTTTTGGGCTGTATAGTTAGTTCTCTTTCAATGGAGGGTTTTAAAAGTTGAAATCACCGCGGTAAAACTTTAAAAGAGCATGAAATTTCCAAAAATCATATTCAGGCTTAAAAATTATGGCTAGAAATGAACCAAAGGTTAAAGTTTTGCAAAACTATAGATGCGGCCGGTCAAAGAATTGTTAATGCTGAAACAAATCATTGGAACGAGGTGATTCTAAAAATCGTAGCATTACTAAAATGCTTGGTAAAAGTGGTCTGACTTTTTAAGGTACAAGGAAAAGTTGTTTAAGTATAATAACGGTAATTTCTTTAAAATAGTTAAGTTGCTATCTAAATTTGATCCCATTGTGGAAGAGCATGTCCGTAGAGTGCTCAAAAAAGAAGAGACTAAAACTCACTATCTTGGATAAAATATACAAAACGAGATAATAGATCTTTTGCATCAAAGTGTAAAGTCTCACATTAATAAAATAAGAAAGTCTAAATATTTCTCCATAATTTTAGACTGTACTCCTGTCATAAGTAAGGTAGAGCAAATGACTCTTCAATTCAGATATTTTTCTATCAATAAATCTGAAGCTGATGTTGAAATTAAAATTAATGAAACCTTTTTAGGCTTCTTACCAGTCGAAAGATCCATAGGAAAACAAATGTCTGATATTATAATTGGAGAACTTAATGACTTGGGGTTAAATTTGCAGGATATCAGGCACCAGGGATACGACAACGGGTCAATATGAGGAGCGATAAAGCAGGAATGCAATTTATAATTAAATAATATAATTCGCGAGCATTCTACGAGTACGTTCCATGTAGTAGCCACTCTCTCAATTGCTGAATCGCTGTTGATGGATTTCAGTATGATTAATTATTTATTATTATTTAATAAATTTATTATTGCACAGCTGAAAAGTTCGTTTCAGAAGAAATAAAAAAGAAGTATGTAGATCAAATGGACGTTCTATTATTTTAAAATGTCTATTTCAAGGTATGAAGGTTTAAAAATGAGAAAATGTCTGTGATCGTTAAAATATTTCATATATTTTTCTAGCTTTCTTGGATTTAAAAAAAATTTACCGTATTTAAAATTAAGGAAAGTTTCGTGCTATTAGAAAATAAGAATATAAAAAATTTAAAAATTCTTAGAATAAACATTTTTTGTAACTATTAAAATTAAGCAATACTTATTATAAAAAAAATGCAGAAGTATGATCGAAATTTCTTGCTTAATTTTTATTATTCATTTCGCTGAAAATAAAGTAGGGATAAAGAATAGGTAAAAAGAATTAAATAGTTGTACTCTGGATGTAAGAAAATTTTCAACCTTTGTTGACAGTGGTCTACAAAAAAAAAAAAAAAAAAATAGAAAAATAAAAAAAAGAAGAAAAACAAGAGTATTTTATGTTACATGAATTCAACAGTAATTGGCAACAATATTCGTGTTCCATTTTCCCAGATAAATTGTTTCCATCATTGTAATATCCTTGCGAAAAAGTTCACCTATACCACATCATTTATATCGCCAAGGTTAAGTGGAAAAGTCTAAATCGGAATCCAGAGACGTCTGGATCAACAAAGATATGTATTCATGTTTTATTGATTACTTGAAGGCAGTCGATAAAGATAGATGTGGCAGTCTTATAGAAGTGCTACAGAACTTAGATACTGACAGCAAAGACAACCGAATTATTAAGAATTTGTATTCGTGGAAAAGGGCGAAGATCTGCAACTTCTGCTGAATCGATTTAGTTAAGTAGGATTGAAGATGGGTTTAAATATTAATTTGTCAAAGACTAAATTCATGGTATTCAGTGGTGAACAACACCCTGGCTCCATTCTTTATGTTGTTCATCAAGTTCATCATGTCAGTGGTCATCAAGTAGAAAGAGTTATTTCCTTCAAGTATTTGGGCTGCTACATCACCAACCAGCTAGATCCTAATACAGGTGAAACAAAGAAAAAAAATAGTTAAAGCAAATTTTCTTAGAAACCTATGTTTAAAATAAATATCTGTATTTGAAGACAAAGAATGCTCAATTGTTACATTTGGTTCCTGTTGATGTACTGGTATGAGGTCTGGATACTGAAAGCGGCGAATATTTAGCGTTTGAAATATGGCTCTATAGAAGAATGTTTTTCACCCCATGGACGGAACGAAGGTCTAATGAAGAAGTTTTGAGAAGAGTCGGGATTGGATGAGAGTTCTGACAACTATTAAATACAAGAAGCTGGCTTTTTTAAGGGGGAGCCAGTATCAACTTTTCAAATTGGTTCTTCTGGGAAAGATTGAGGGGCATAGAGAAGTTGGAAGGAGGCAAAACTCCTGGATGGGCAACATTAAAAATTGGACCGGTATCCAATATGCAGAAGCGTTTTTTCAAAGTATTAGAACCGAGAGGAACATTGGTAGTCAACGTCAGAGGTACCTTATATATGACACTTTAAGAAGAAGAATGAAACATGTATATTTATACAGACATATTGCATCCCAGTTTTTTATAATTTCAAGAAGTTCACTAACCGGTTATATATAGTTCTCAGCCTTCTTTTTGCCCAATTTTGAAATGATATCCGTGCTACTTTTACAGATTCATTCGAACTTTTTTAAAATCTTCGAATCTTTTCAAATCTTTTCTGAATCTTCGATAGCTTACACATCTGTAGTTCAACAAGTATTCTTTCTTTGATTTTTGTCTCCGTGGGCCTGGAAAACTTCTTCTTAAAGTGATTACGATTTATTAATTTGACAAAATGTTTTATCAAAACCAAGTTCTGTATGTAATAGTGAAAGATAAATTTAATTTGGATACACAAATATTAATCTTAAGTAAATAAAGTTCTTACATGTGGAAGTCTGTGAACGCATATAAATTTTTATAATTTTTTTCATTTTTTTGTTGTTGTTGACAAAAAAGCCCTTTCGTAACGAGTTTTTGACACAGTTTGATAAATAATTAACGAAAAAAAATTGTTATAATTGCTTGTTAATTATGAGGTTAGAAAAAAAATGTTAAAATTTATAACATTTCTAAATTTATAGACAAATTCAAAATGTTTATTATTGAAAAAAATTCCATGATAGATAATTTTTAATACTAAAAACTGTTCAATTTTTTAATTTTGAAATATTTTTTAAAGTTAAATTTTAATACAAACTTTATTAAGGTGTTAATTTTTATTTTTTTTCATGTATTTTTTGTTCCATTATTACATTAAAAGTATTAGCACAAGTAAGGAGAAATTTTTTAACGCAGTTTGCTCTTATAAATTTATTAACAGGGGTTTATTTTATAAGTGAACGATTATAAAAAATATTTCTGTATTTTGCATCTATTGTTAATAGAAATCATTTTAAACTACATTTCAAAGTTCAGATAATATAAATCCAATTCCTAGGATGAAAACATTTGTAGAATGAAACATTTGTTCTCTTCTTTACCTATATGATAAAATATATTTATATAAAATTCGTACGCTGGTATTTTTCATATTTCACTTTAATTTATTAAATTTTTATCGATAATTTATCAGTTATAAAAGTTTCACGTAAATTATTTCAACAATCAACTTTTTCATCCCCAACCAAATAAAACCTCATGACTAGCCAGTGTGTTCCATATTTCACACTGAAATATACTAAACACATATATACAGATAACCCACCTTTTATCTATTCACGTGCGCGCACAAACGCGCGCGCACACGCACACGCACACACACACACACACACACACACACACACACACACACACACACAAAATAGTAGAAGGGCTCGAAATAATATGCTGCAGGACTAGGCAATAACGGCGATAAGCAAAGAGCGGGTGGGTTTGAGTCGTGGGGAGAAATGAAGGCTAAGTCATCAGTCACGAATAAGACAGATGTATGTGTGAGTAGGTTTGTGTATGGGTTTTGAACTGTAGTGATTTGTGAGCTCGCTTACAATATGGTGGATCGTTATATTCCTTCCGACTGAAGCTTCCTTTTCCGTTTCCGGTCTCTGTTCAGTTCGCACCTCATCACCCAACTCGCTTGATATAACATTTCCCCATTTGTTCCAACAAACTAAAAACTACAAAGATGTAGGCGGAGATTGACTCAACGGCATACAAACACATATTCAACAATATACAAAATTCTCGCTAAATAAAGTTTATGAAAACAGAAAACGCTCGCAAAGTTAAGTTAAGTAAATCTAATAGACAGGCTTTTTATTAAAAAAAAAAAAACCTACCGACTACAATTCTAAGTTTACTGTTACAAATATAATTTATATTTATATTAATTTAATTTGTTGTAATGATTATAAAAATAAACAAAAATTTTAAAGTTTTTTGAAAATCTGTTTATACTCGTATGTGAATGCATATGAACACTTATAAATATTTAAAACATTGTACAATATTATAAAGTGATGGAGTTAGTTTTTTACGTTAAAATTAATGTCTGATGGTGTAAAATATAGACGGTCTAGTTCCAGTCAGATTGAGTTACTTATTTACACTTTAAATGTTCTCCATTTAATTAATTCTACCGCTAACGTGTGACGTCACAACATAGCAGGCGACTAAACAGAATTTTTTTTGTGGGAGTGCGATTTTGCAAAATTTTTTTGCCCAAATATTGTTATTTTTTAATTGTTAACAAATGTGCCAAAGAACAATATGATCTTTATTAAGCGAAATCTCGAGATATTGAAGGTGACCTTGCTAAACAACCTCACCCGCTTGATCTTTTAAGTTAACAGTTTAATTAATGACATCAATGCTCTATATATAGAGGTAATGTGACCATGTTTCCCGGAAAATTTCCATCCGGGTCAAGACCCGGTAAAAACCGTATATGTCCAAATTGGACCGATTACAATACTCCCCTTCTAGAGCTGTAGCTCTGCTATAGTGCTACTTAGTCGGGAAAGTAAAAAAAATTGTAAACATTTCTTGATAGCACTGTATATAAAGTATAAACTTTCAAAAAATCTTTGAAAACTATTTAAACCAAAGGGAGATTATTTAAAAATTGGAGATTGATTACAAAAAAAATTCTTTTTTAGTTATTTATATATTTTTATTTATTAAATAATAAATAAATTTATATATTTATATATATAATTAAAGTGGTAGGTAACAGATTTGATTTAATAAAGTTTTCTCTAAAATACGTCTGAAGAATATCGAAATTGTTTTTCTTCTAACGAATTTTGAAAAAAAAAAATGATAAGTGTTCCATATATAGAAATATATGTGCTAAATTTGAAAAAAATCGGTTCGGTTAATTTTAAGATATAAGGTCCAAAAGTAGTGCGACACGATATGTACGCACACATACATACTTATGTTTTTTTTTGTCTAGATAAACTAAATGGGACCCTAAAACGTAAAGATTTGCAAAAAACTGAAATCTCGTTTTTGACGTGATCACTATATTTTCCAGATTAATATAGTTTTTCTAGTTATATTCACCGGGAAAATAAAATTTCTTCCTAATATTTATGTAGTAATCAGTATTTTTCCTTGAACAGAAATATTATTTATTCTACGTTTTACAGCAAACAATATTTCATTTCAGCTTAAGACCTAAGTAATATAACTGGTATGGTAGCAATTATAAAGACGTAATTTGTCTAAAAATTAACTTGTTTTGATACTGGATCGTATCATTTATCAGACAGCTATCTGATACAGAGTAATCAGACCTGCTACTGCGCACTGCTTGCTGCTGCTGCGCGGTATTGTTACAACAGGTACGAAACGTTTCGAGCTTCTGTTACTCGTATCTATAAAAAATAATAAATTCGCTGTAACTAAATAATATCTTTAGTCATTTTTATGATTGTTTAGTTGTTTTGTATGATTTTGTTTCTATATGAAAAAAATTAATCTTTTGGAGTATTTTATGTTAAGGTAATTAATTAATTAATTAATAATTATATATTATTATTAATATAATTCATTTATTATTAAATTATAATAATTTAAAAGTGCAGTTACTTATTTTGGTTAATATTAAGGATCTGTTTGCTTAGTCGTTTCGTTACAGTTTTTTTTTTAACTTCCGGAACCACCGTTAAGGTGGTTCATCTTAGTTAACCACTTAAATAACAATCAGTTAGTTATCAAAAAAAATAAATAAATAAAAAATAAAAATAAATAGATAAAAAAAAAACAAATATAAGAATACAAAAACAATATATTGAGGATTTTAAGACGAAAGTTAGGTTTAATTAGGTTAGATTTAGGCTTTGGCGTAGGTTTCGTTAGTTTTTAAGAAGACGGTTTACAGGAGGAAGATAGGTTAATTTAGGGTAAAAGAGGGAGTAACTTCGCGTTACGGCGTAAAAAAAAAAAATAAAAATAATAAAATAAATAAATTAGTGGAAGTACAATAAACGGGACGAAACGTGGCGACGACCAGGGCATGGGAGGCAGCCTGATTGCAGAGGATGCTTTGGT
>JAAAKQ030174226.1:0-12423 GCA_010016005.3 Zanna intricata
AAAGAAATTTCTGATTCCCCAGAAGACTCAACCAATCAAATCCTCAACTTCAATAGATATTAATTACATTCCACAAGAATCAGATGCTGAACCTCACCTCATTACACAAGCAGAACTGAGCAACCTAATTCAAAACTTGTATTTGTTGAAAAAACATACAGAACACCTAGGTTCATGTCTTAAAGAATGGAATTTATTAAACAAGGATACTAGAATTTCAGTATATAGAAATCAAAAAAAAAATTTAATGAAATACTTGAGAAGAGATGGTTTACTTTGTTCTTGCCGTGTTGTTAGGGGGATAATGAATATGTTGTCCAGTACTGGACAATGAATATGTTATTCATGATTGGCATTTATTTATAGACTCATCAAAGGGCAGTATTGTTGCATAATTCAAATAAACTTTCTTCTGTACTGGTAGCACATCTTTATAAGAATGAAAGAAACATATGAAAGTACGTCAAAGCTAAGCTATTAAGTATGAAGAACACTATGGTGAATCATTGCTGACTTGAAAGTGATAGGGCTTCTTCTCAGTCTCCAGAGTAGCTTTACAAAATATTTGTGTTTCTTGTGTTTGTGGGCTAGTCGAGCTACAGATAAACACTACATAGTTAAATACTGGCCAGAAAGAAATCAGTTTACTCCAGAAAAGGAAAATGTTATCAATATTCTCTTTGTTGAAGCAGATCGTATTATTTTACCACCTCTAAACATAAAGCCTGGCCTGATAAAGAATTTTGTAAAAGCATTAGTTAAAGATGGAGATAGCTTTAAATATTTAGCTGCGGTTTTTCCACAACTAAGTGAAACCAAGTTAAAAAGGGAATATTCATTGGGACACAAATAAGAAAATTAATTTTTGAAAATATATTTGACAGTAAACTGAATCCTAAAGAAGTAGCAGCATGGAAGTCATTAAAATATGTTGTTACTGGTTTTCTTGGGAAAAAAAAACTGAAAACCATGATCAGCTTATAAATGAACTACAAAAATGTAAGCTGCAGAATGTCATTGAAAATTCATTTTTTACATTCTCATTTGGATTTTTTCCCTTTAAACTTGGGTGACATCAGTGACAAACAAGGAGAAAGGTTCCACCAATATATTGCAGATGGAAAAATGTTATCAAGACAGATGGGATGAATCTATAATGAGTGACTACTACTGGATGGTAAATAGAAAAGACTTCACTGAACATAAAAGCAAAATAAGAAAAGAGAAAAACGTAAATGTCTGCAGAATAAAGGTAGGAATTTTAATTATAATTATTATTATTATTTTTGTATTCTATTATTTAAGACTTTTCTCAATATTTTAAAGGGTAATCATAAATAAAAATCTGGGGGTGATGAAGAAGAATTAATTTATTTTAAGATTCAGCATAAAAAATACATTCTAATTCACCTAATTTTATCTCAGTTCCAAATTATTATTAATATTAATTATTTTTTTGTTGGCCTCTCTCTCTTTATCTGTTTAGCCTCCGGAACTACTGTAAGGTATTACTTCAGAGGATGAATAAGGATGATGTGTATGAATGTGAATGAAGTGTAGTCTTGTACAATCTCAGATCGACCACTCCTGAGGAGAAGTGTGGTTAATTGAAACCCAACCACCAAAGAACACCGGTATCCACAATATAGTATTCGAATCCATTTTTTGTTGACCTGTGTTATTAATAACTATAACTGCAGCTATATTAATGCTTTCTCTTTCTTTTTCTAGCCTCCAAAACTACTAAGATATTACTTCAGAGGTAAATGAGGATGATATGTATGAATGTGAATGAAGTGTAGTCTTATGCAATCTCAGGTTGACCACTCCTGAGAAGCTATATTAATACTAAAATTAACGGAATTAAAACACAGCTATTGTCTTGTTCAATTTTTTATTTTCACTATTAGTACCTGACTAATTGTAAACTGGTAAACACATTTATCACTACACATTTCCAATAATCTTTCATTGGGAAGAATTAGGCTGCCCAAGTGACATTTTTTTCTTGCTACAGAAAAAACCTTCTCTCTTATAATTAAAAAAAAAAAAAAAAAATTGAAGTGAACATAACTGAATATTATTCTGTTTCTTACTTGAATAAATATATTACCATACTGAAGAATAAGTGATCTCTTTTCCAGATTTTTTTCCTCCACATTAACCTGTTCTAACTTGACAGTCTTATCAACATCACCTCCTTATTTTGAATAAAATAATATTTAAATCATATCATAAGTACAAACATAAACCAGCACCGTACACTCTCCAGAACCTCTACCCACTGATAACTTAATGTATTTTGTTATTGAGACTTATATTAAGTCCATCTACATTATTTCTATTACATTTCATTACTTTTGTTTTGTTTTTGTTTATTTTAATATGGTAGGTTTTGCTGCAACTTCATCCACTCCATTCAATGTATCTTCTAAATTTTTTTTACTTTCTGTTAGAACTACTATATTATTAGCAAATCATAGTAACTTTATCTTTTCACCTTGTACTATTACTCCTGATTTATATTGTTCTTTAACATCATTAACTGCTAGTTCTATGTAAAGACATACAAAGTAACAGGAATAAGGAACATCCTTGTTGGATTCTTTTTTTTATTAGCACTTTTTATCATTTCTTCGATTATTACTGTTGCAGTTTGATTCCTGTAAACATTAGCAATTGTTCTTCTACCTTTATACTTGAAAAAAATGTATATGTAAACACACACACACACACACACACACACACACACATAAATAAATAAATATATATATATATGTATGTATATATTATTTATTGTTTAAATCATAAACATAAAGTATATAAATCTATGTATATATAAATTGTATATTATACTCATACATAAATGTAATAGCGCCATGCATATAATTATAAAATAAAGTCCCGTCTACATATACCTTCAAATACCAGTGTATAGTACATAATACTGCAGAGGTACTGTAAAGCTCTCTTTCTTTCTATCTCTCAATCTTTATTTCTTTCTCCATTTTTTCTTAACATTCAAACATTTTACATTATTGCTCGCGTAATTCATTTAAAATGCTGAACATTTTATTCCAATCTACATTATAAAATGCCTTTTCTAAGTCTATAAATGTTGATTTGTTTTTCTTTAATCTTCCTTCTACTACTAATCTGAGAGCTAAAATTGCTTCTCTTGTTTCTATATTTTTCCTGAAACCAAATTGGTCTTCTAACTCTTCTTCCATTTTCCTCTCAATTCTTTTGTACAGAATTCTAGTGAAGATTTTTGATGTGTGAGTAGTTAAGCTAATTGTTCTGTATTCTTCACATTTATCTGCTCCTGCTTTCTTTGAAATCATGACAATAACACTGTATTTGAAGTCTGATAGAACTTTCCCTTTTTCGTAAATATTACACACAAGTTTGTATAATCTATCTCTCGCTTCCTCACCTGCATTGCACAGTAATTCTGCTGGTATCCCGTCTATCTCATTGCCTTGCTGCCATTCCAATCTTTTAATGATCAATTAAATTCAGATCTCAGTATTATATTTACCTTTTCATTCTCTTCGACTTCATCTTCTAATTCTATAACACCAGTTTTTAATTCATTTCCGCTATAACTATTTGATTATATTCCACCCAACTATCGACTTTTTCTTTCATAAATCAGTAAATCAGTTTCTTTCATAAGTCGGTTTAACATCTTTATTTAACACATTATTAGAATTTAATTTATGTACCAAAAAATTCTCCTTAATATTCCTTTATGCTCCATCTATTTTATCAATGATCATTTCTGTTTCCACTTCTGAAAGTTTTCTTTAATCCACTCTTCTTTCGTTAATTTGCATTTCCTGTTTTTAGTATTGCATTTTTTTAATTGTTGATAGTTTCTTTTACCTTCTTCTTCACTAACATTCTTACATTTTCTATGTTCATCCATCAGCTGCAATATATGATTGAGGGAGAAAGTAATACAGCGACAAATATCCAGTAATCTAACAACAGACAAAACAAGGTAAATTAAACTCAATACCAATGAAGCGAAAAAATAAATGAATAGACACTAGATCAAACTATTATAAAAATGGCTACTATTGTCAAACTGTAAAACAAGTTCTTGCAAAACTTTCAAGAATTTTCTTTTAACTTTTAATATTTTTATAGTTTCTGGTAATGACTTAAAACGTTTTGGTGCCTTATATATGTAACACTTTTTGAAAAATGTCAATCTAGGTTTAATTAGGAATATGTAATTTGTTTCTAAGATCCATCTCAGTACATTTTGTATTACTTCTTTCATTGTACATCTATCATTATCTACTTTCATCTTTCATTACTTTCATACATCTATCTATAAACAAAACTCTATGACCTTTATAGAATATAAAACTTCCAGTGTTGAATATTTTTGGATAAACAAGTAGAGGTGTGTTCTAGTATTTACTATTAGGCATAATTTTGCTGTGTAACTAGTGGTTTGAGTGCTCTAAGGTAACTACCTCCCCAAATTGTTAAACTATATTCTAACATAGAATTAACTAAAGGAAATTATATCTTCTGCATTACCCACTGGCTTGATCATATAAAAAATTCTTGAATATCTAAGCAATTTATCCTTGCAATGAGTAATATGATTTTTCCAATCAAACTGGAGTCTACAAGTAAACCCAGGTATTCTATTTTACCTACCACATCTATAATGGGACACAGGCATTGACAAGATGCACAGACAAGATGCTGGATGGTATTTTAAAGGGATGAAAAAATTATATATATTTTTTTGTATTAAAAAGAATATATTTGGTTTTAGGTCTCATTGCCATATAATTGTTGGTAAATCATAATTTAAATAAATTAATATCATCCTTCATGTATAAATTCTGGAATAGTTTTGGTTCTATAAAATAGTGTTGTATCATGGTTTTAATGGTAAATGTTATTGCATGTACTTATGTGCATGTATGGAATAAGGTTAGAATTCCCATAGATTTTACATCAGAAAAATTAGGGAAAAGGGTAGGGGGTAGAAAGAAAAAATCATCAAAACTTTGAAAATCCAGAAGTTTAACATTATTTTTTATTTACTTCATGCTCCCTAATTATTATTGTTATTTTTTCTCTTACATTTCTCAAACATGCAGTTTCCTAATACAGTTAAATCTTTATTTCTTTTTACCTATCTTACTATATAGATATATACATTCATATTTAAATCTCTTACAATCCTTATCTTCATCTTGTCATGAAATCACATTACTACTTAAGCTTATCCTTAACTTATGCTGGTTATAATAATTCTCATATTTTGTTGCCTGTATTAATACCTAGTTTTGGTGCTACATTATTATTACTTATCTTCATCTCTATTATTATTATTTCATTTCTTCATTGGTATTAACATCTTATTTTAATTTTTTACTGACTATACTACAATTTGTAAGCAACAGTCTTTCTTATCGTTCAATCTATCCTCAATAAGCCCTCCTACATTAGCTTAACCTGTCGATTTCTTGTTTTAAATGTTCTCAAGTCTTCTAGATATATTTAAAATTTAATATATTTTCAGTAAAAATGTTGCAAATAATAACTTAAGTTTACAATCTCAAATGTCTATGATTCATTTCAAAATGAAGAATGATTTTAACTTCACAAAATTTCACAAAATACATAACTATTATTGTACCACCTAGTAATGTCTTCTTCTGAATGGCAAGTAAGTTATTTCAAAATACAAATTGTAGTTAATGGCATATATATAAAAACCTATTTTTTTTTTTTTTTTTTTGTATTTGTGAATGTCTTATTATTAACACTGTTGCCTCAAGCCACTGGTTTTACATTATTTGGATACAATAATTTGTTAAGCCTGTTATCACAACACACTTCTATTGAGAATCTGAAGGTAAATTATTACATAGTAAGTTCATAATAGTGAAATATAATGAAATGGAACAACTCTTACTTCAATAAAAATTTAAACAATGATATATTACATCCTGCAACTGGAGAATAAAAACAAAGTCACATTGCAGCTAAGCAAATATTAAAACTATAAAAAAAGAATGTAATTAAAAAATTAGAGTTAGTAGTTATGATATTTTTATACATTTCATCTAATTTAACATTTATTTTTTTCATAATTATATATGAGTTTTAGCACAACTGGTACCTGACCGCACTATTATGTGATTTTAAAATTTGAAATTATATATACAAACTTTTTAAATAATTAAATTAAAACAAAGTATATCTAATTAACCAGCTTTAATGTTATACATTACTTTTAACAACTGAAAATTCCTTAGCATTCCACAACATTACATCAAATGTTGGAGAATGAATTACTTTTTAAGTCAATAGATTTTATCTACATTAATTTTTAAATAATAATAATAATTTTTCTTTGTTTGAAGGAGAAAATGTTTAATGCACCCTCAGGGGACTGGCTTATTACTTGCTGTGTGGGATTCTCCAGCTCAGGTGGCATTCCTACAAAAACCCCATCTCTTCCTTAGGGGTTTTATTACCTGGATACTGTTTCCACAAGACTTCAGGGAATCCCCAGGCCTTAATTATCCATTAGCAGTTTTATTCATTTTTTCCAGTTTCCTGCTTGGTTCTCTTCTCCTGTAATGATCCTTTGCATCCCATTTTCCTTTCTTTTCCTTATTATTTTTTGAGCGTAGTTCACTACTAAATAACATCACTTCTTGCTTTCCAGCATTATTTCTATTATGCCCCCAAGTTTCCATGTTCCTTAGAATGTCCTGCAGATCCTTTCTCTCATCATTTTCAATCTGTGGCATCTAAAGGACATTTGTTTTGTGTCATCTTCTTTCCCTGTACATCATATGAAATCGGGAGTCATTCATTTACCTATTTTATGCAGGTATTTACCAAACAGCCCATGATTGCCAAAAATTTAGTCATATAATAATTATTTCCCCACATGTTTGAATGGTTTATTTATGCGAAGTTCCCAAAATTGTTTTGTACATTTACCTGTTGTCCTATTCCTCCATCTTTTGCTCCAGATCTTCATTGAGTCTTCCCTACTTATCCTGTATGATGTTTCTCTCCTGAACTGTTCCCTCATGTCATATATTAATTTCTTTTCCTTGGATCTTTTGGGAATACATTTCCTATTACTACAACAGCATCCTCCAATAAGGTTCTGAAGTTGGGTAATTCAGAAAGTAACCCTCCTCTGTACGCAGCCATACATTGTTTTTGTTTATAAATACTTAGTGTGGTTGCCCAAATTCTACTCCAAATGGCATAATAGAATGCCCCACAGTCATTAGGACTTTTAATTTACTGGGTTTAGGGCCTTTAACGTTGGTCATGAGTCTGCTCAAGAAAATGGCCTTTTTATTGGTTGCATTTTGTATCTGGTTTCAATATGTCAACTTGTGATCAAGTGTTACTAGCAATTACTTGATCAGATATTTCATCTTGATCTCTTCTTCTGAGATTTGGAATTGTAGATCGAAATGCAGTCTTTTCTTAGTTGGCAGTGTGATGGCTATTTTTTCTGGTGCTATGCTTAGCACATGCTGCTCCAGCAATTTTTTCACTCTTTTCATGATTTGGCTGATCTTCCATTGAATTCTCTGTATGATCCTTTTTGTAATGAAAACAGCAGCATCATCCGTGTATGCAGTTAATAATGTTTGCTCCAGCATTTTCATTCTAAGTATGCTATTGTCAAATATGTTCCAAAGATCAGGTCCCAGAGTGGATACATACACTGTGCAACTTGTTATTTTTCATTCCCTAAGTAATAATTTTTTTTTTTTTTTTTTGTAGGGAGGTGCCCATTAAAAACTGGGTAATATAGCACTCCACCTCTTCTTGCTACAGCTCGGTCCATGATCTTACCTGAGGTAAGCCTTGCTGTCCATTAGGTCAGCAAGGCTCACCTGATGGACATGCTATAGTGTTGTGGTCCCAAGACTCTTGCATGCGAGAAACATGCGAGTCCGTTTCTCCTTGGCGACAGTCTTGCGGTCTTCGTCTGTCTGTCGATATCTGTTGCTCCCTTGCCAAAAGAGCAATGGGTATGACGCCGGCGACCACAGTACTGCAGCTCGGAAACTGTCCGATACGCGACTCGCAAGGCCGCAATGCGCTGCACCTGAGCTAGTTGTTTCCACTTTCTTTCACCTCTATAACAGGACGGAATGCACTGTGCACATCAGCAATTGCCGTCTGCTGGCCTTCACATTAAATACACTTAACACTCTGCTGGCCACATTAAAAAATACACTTAACACAAATACAAAAAAGACTTAAAATATTTTTCATTTTGTAAATTAATGCTTTTATATATACCTTAAAATGGTTTTCATTGTTAAAGAGTATGATATTTTTTGAAGTTGGCGAATCATCATCATGAGGTATTCTGCCCCTTGCCAGGTCTCTGACATCACTGATGCCACCAGTTCTTTCTGTTTTAGGCCAGCTCTTTGATATCTTTGTAATTTCCATTTTTGATGTCTTCTATTACGTTCAAGATGATAGATGACATCCTGTTCTTTATTTACATTCTTTCCTCATTTACAGTACCCTCAATCACAGTTGTTATTATAATGTTTCCTCATAATATAATAATTATACTGTATTCAGTTAGCTTATAGAGTGAAGAATAAATAAATTTTGTGTTTGTAGTAATGTTTTCATCATGTTTCTGCTGAGTCACATCCCTTGTATCAGTGCCTGTTCAAAATACAGCCATATCTACATGCAACACGATAATCATTAGTCATATTAGTGACCATGTAATTTATTTATTTAAATTTAAAATATTTGTAAAATATAATAGTGCATGGTTACTGAATATTGATGATGCATAGTTTCTTTAATATGCATCACGATTTACAGGAGATTCTTGTGAATTGGCTGCCTGAACACTCATACACACAGTTTGTTTACTTCAACTCTAAAAGCTAACTGAATTTGGTATAATCCACTTGTTCTTCTATCTTTTAATTGTTTCCAACTGTGTTCTTTCTTTCTTTACTTTTTTCAATATGTCCTTGTTACTATCTTTTTCTATCCAATTAAGTTTTTCCATTTTCCTCCACATCTACATTTCCATAGTTTTTTTTTTAACCTCTGGAACCTCTGTAAGGTATACTATTTCTATTGCTTGGATCTTATACTTCTCTCTCTTACCCAAAGTATATGTTTTGAATCTATATAAAAGCATACTCAATTTGTAACTCTTAACCATCCTTTTTTATGTAGTGTCATAAATACCACTCTACGACAGAGATTGACATTATAATATTTTTTGGATGAGGAGAACATTGTTTAATTTAATATTAGAATCAATTAGCAAAAAGATTAATTGTGCAAATAACCGTAGATTGATTTCACTTGATAGCGCCAGAAGCAAAGATGGTTATTCTTTAACATAAAGCCTTCAAATGTGAATCTAATTGCTGTTTAACATAGGTTCCAGAGATAGTTTAATTGTGAACTTCTAAGTAACAATAACATTCATTGATGTCATAATCGATGAATAATATGTATGTATGTATGTTAATTCTTAATCATCATTTGTTTTAAATCCAAGTCTATTTTGTAACAAAGAAATTTTTTCTTCTTATGAAAGACCTCCTTTTCCATGGATATTATTGACCAATTTCTATATCACTCCTTTAACTACCATTAACAAGCTTCCCAAATACTCATATCTGTATTTCTCAACTTGTTCAACTTTCCCTTCAGTTTGTGCTTTCATATTCTCTTTGTCATTAACTCTTATAACTTTTGTTCTCCCTATACTAATTTTCACGTCATACCCATCCATAATTTCTTCTTACTTAAATATCATTCTCTGTAATATTTTAGGGTCATCCGCCAGTAATATCATGTCATCCCCAAATCTTATATAAGCAATCTTTTGACTTCCAGTATTTACTCGTCCATTTCACTCTACATTCTTGAATTTGTTCTCTATACAATGATTCAAAAGAGTAAGAAACAATCAGCATTCTTGTCTTACTTCTGCATCCAACTCTATCCAATCTGTAAGACTGTCATTTCTAGCTGTTTCTTGTTTTAATTATAATTCCTTGATGAGCCTTCTATCCTTTTCCGTCATTTATTCTGTTCTTTCTCATTTAGAATTTTCATGAGTTTGTCCCATTTAACCCTATCTAAAGCTTTCTCCATATCTATAAATCATAAAATAATTCTTTTCCTATTTTCAAAGTACCTTTTGCTGATCAACCTGACCAATTCTATAGCATTCCTTGTTCATTTCCCTCATCTAAAAACAAATTGATGGTGAGTATATTACTGAAAAAGTTGAAATGTTTTAAATGATTAGGTAATAGCAGCAATAAAAAATAAATATAAATGTATAAAGTACATATAGTAAATATACAAAGTAATACTCGTAATTACTATCTATACTTATTCTTGTGAAATTATAAATATGTTACAAGAATAAATCTTAATATTTTATTAGAAGACAGTCAATAATGGATTGTTTCTTCAGTAATTAGTTTATATATAATTATTCTATAAATTACTGTATTACATTTTAATATGTTACATGTTTCTTTAAAAAAGAAATATGGATGATACTTTAGAATAGCCAAGTTTTCCTTTTTTTTTTGTTTAGTTTCCTATTTTAACTTTGAAAATTAATCAGTTTTTCTTTTGACAAATTTCCTTGTTTTCTTAAATAGAGTGTGTTATTCTGAGATATTTTTCCTTCACAACATACCAAACATTACTTAAGGCGATTAAACTTTGAAAATAAGTGAGAAAAATTCTATTGAATACTTGAATGACATTTAAAATGAATTAAAAAATCATTTTAATTCTAAAATGATATAAAAATTATTTTACACTATAGAGTGATTCATGAAGAATGTAACAAACTTTCTGCAGGACACATTCTACTGATGAAAATAAAGAAGAAAGTTCATATAAACATATTTTCTAAAACGCTTTTCTAAACACGCTGAAATGTGTCAGCTGGTGAAATACTTTGCCCTGATTTCTGTGATTTATTTAAAATTAAGCTATGTTCTTCAAACCCACGCTAAATTAAAGGATAAATTTAGTGGTTTTATATGAAATCTGAAAAATCCAATTTATATGAAAAATTGAAATAACAGGTCCTAATAATAGGTAATGTTGGTAGTTTTTTTTTTTTAGAATTACTGGGTAAAAGAAAAAAGATTTGGGTTAAAAAAACATCTATTTTTTGAATGGCTTAAAATAATTTTGTTAAATGGGTAATAAACACATAAAACTTATTATAGTAATAATCTATTGTAGCCAAAAAACATATATAATAATTTGTTAAATGACATTGTTTTAATGATCTTAACTAGAAAGCCTCCCTCTACAAATCATGAGACCTTGCCGATGGCGAGGGGGTTTGCGTGCTCAGTGATACAGAGTAGCTGGACCGAAGGTGCAAACATGTCGGAGAGGTGTCTGTTGAGAGTCAGACTAAGGAATGATTCCTGAAAGAAGGCATTAGCTCTTTCAGTAGTTGTTAAGGGCATAGGTCAGGAGGACATAAACGGCCATAGCAACGTCACTGAATCTTTTGAATACTGCGCAGCTGAAAGCAGTGGAAAACTACAGCTGTATTTTTTTCACGAAATGTGGCTCTGCATTTTCAAAAACAAAGATGGATGCCACTCCCTTGATAAAACATTCCGGAGGTAAACTAGTCCCCCGTTTGGATCTCCGGATGGGGACTACTAAAGAAGGGGTATCAGAAAATTAAAAAATAACATTCTACGAGTCGGAGCGTGGCATGTTAGAAGTGTAAAACAGGTTGGCAGGTTAGAAAATTTAAAGAGGGAAATTGATATTAAATGTAGATGTAATAGTAGTTAGTGAGGTTCGATGTGAAGAGGAAAACGACTTTTGGTCATGTGATTTTAGGATAATTAACTCAGCAGCAAGTAGAGGACAAGCAGGAGTAGGTTTTGTAATGAACAAGAAAATAGGGATGAGAGTAGAGTATTTCAAACAGCTTAGCGATAAGGTCATTGTAATAAGAATAAAATCAAAACCTAAATCAACAACGATTTTTAACGTCTATATGCCTACAAGTGCCCATGATGGTGATGAGGTGGAGTTTGTATACAAAGAAATTGACGAATCAATTAAATACATAAAAGGGGATGAAAACTTAATAATAGTTGGAGATTGGAATGCAAGCATCGGAGAAGGCAAGAAAGGAAATATTTTTGGTGAATATGGGCTAGGCAAAAGAAATGAAAGAGACAACCGATTTATTGAGTTTTGCACAAAGTATAATTTAGTAATTGCCAACAACCATTTTAAAAATCATAATCGAAGAATATACACATGAAAAAAACCTGGTGATACTGCAAGGTATCAGATAGATTTCATCATGGTTAAACAAAGATTTAGAAATCAACTCCTTGA
>JAAAKQ030174248.1:0-12604 GCA_010016005.3 Zanna intricata
TTGAACCTTAGAACTCTCAACTTCGAAATCAGCTGATTTGCAATGTCGCGTTAACCACTAGACCAACCCGGTGGGTTCCAACAATAATATTAATATTTTAATATTCCCCCTCTATGAATCATGAGACCCTGCTGATGGTGGGGGGGATTTGAGTGCTCAGTGATACAGAGTAGCTGGACTGAAGGTGCAACCATATTGGAATGGTATCTGTTGAGATCCAGACTAGGAATGATTCCTGGAAGAGAGCAGAAGCTCTTTCATTAGCTGTTAAGGGCGTAGGTCAAGAAGACTTTAAGGCTATATCAACATCAATCAGTCTTCTGAGTACTGCGCAGCTGAAAGCTGTGGAAAACTACAGCTGTTTTTTCTTTCCAGGAAAATGTAACTCTCTGCATTTTCATGTAACAAAGATGGAGGTGCCTTCCTTGGTAAAATATTCCTGGGTTAAACTAGTCCCCTGTTCAGATCTCTGGTTGGGGACTGCTAAGGAAAAGGGTCACCAGAAAATTAAAAAATAACATTCTCCAAGCCAGAGCGTGGAATGTCAGAAGTCTAAGAAAGGTTGGTATGTTAGAAAATTTAAACAGGGAAATGAGTAGGTTAAATGTAGATGTATTAGAAATTAGTGAGGTTTGGTAAGAAGAGGAAAACAACTTTTGGTAAGGTGATTTTAGAATAATTAACTCAGCATCACATAGAGGGCAGGCAGGATTATGTTTCATAATAAACAAGAAGATAGGGAAGAGAGTAAAGTATTTTAAAAAGGCCGAATTATTGAGTTTTGCACAAAGTATAATTTAGTAATTTCCAACACTAAGTTTAAAAATCATAATAGAAGAATGTAGACATGGAAAACCTGGGCGGTACTGCAAGGTATCAGATAGATTATATCATGGTTAAGCAAAGGTTTAGAAACCAACTCATCAACTGCGAAGCATATCTAGGAGCAGACATTGATAGTGACCATAATTTAGCGATAATAAAATGTAGATTGGGGTTTTAAAAACCTGAAGAAAAAGTATCGGATGAATTGGTGGAATTTAGAGAAGCTTAAGGAAGAGGAGGTAAAGAAGATTTTTGAGGAGGTTATCACAAGAGATCTGAGTAAAAAGGATAGGTAAAAAATATTAAAAAGAGAATGGGTGAATGTTAAAAAGGAAATTCTTAAATTATCAGAAGCAAACTTAGGCAGAACAAAGAGAACTGGTAGAAAACCTTTGATATCAGAGGATATTGAAACAAATGAATGAGCATTGAAAGTATAAGAATGCTAGTGATGAAGAAGGTAAAAGGATCTATCAACAATTAAAAAATACTAAAAACAGGAAGTGAAAATTAGTGAAAGAAGAGTGGATTAAAGAAAAATGTTAAGAAGTGGAAAGAGAAATGATCGTAGGTAAAGAAAAGATCATAGACGTAGCATACAGGAAAGTTAAGGAAAATTTTATGGTACATTATTAAAATTTAATGTGTTAAATCAAGATGGTACACCGATTTATAATATGAAGAAAAGATTAACAGGTGGGTGGAATATATTGAAGAGTTATATAGAGGAAATGAATTAGAAACTGGTGTTATAAAGGAAGAAGAGAAAGTCGATGAGGATGAAAAAGGAGATACAATACTGAGATCTGAATTTAATAGAGCATTAAAGAATTTGAATAGAAGTAAGGCTCCTGGGATAGATGTGATACCTGTAGAATTACTGCGCATTGCAGGTGAGGAAGCGACAGATAGATTATACAAACTGGTGTATAATATTTACAAAAAAGGGAAAGTTCCATTAGATATCAAAAAGAGTGTTATTGTCATGATACCAAAGAAAGCAGTAGTAGATAAATGTGAAGAATATGAAACAATTAGATTAACTACTCATGCACCAAACATATTATAAAGAATTCTGTACAGAAGAATTGAGAGGAGAGTGGAAGAAGTATTAGGAGAAGACCAATTTGGTTTCAGGAAAAGTATATGGGACAAGGGAACCAATTTTAGCACTCAGATTAATAGTAGAAGGAAGATTAAAGAAATACAAACCATCATATATGGCATTTATAGACTTAGAAAAGGCATTTGATAACATAGACTGGAATAAAATGTGTAGCATTTTAAAAAAAATTAGGGTTTTAGGGTTCAAGTACAGAGATAGAAGAACAATTGCTAACATTTACAGGAACCCAATTGCAACAGTAATTATGGAAGAGCATAAGAAAGAACTAGTAATAAAAAAGGGAATCGGAGAATGTGTTAAATCAAGATGGTACACTGATTTATAATATGAAGAAAAGATTTCCTATCTCTGTTAATTTTTAATCTTTACATACAACTAACAGTAAATGATATTAAAGAACAGTTTAGATCTGGAGTAACAGTGCAAGGTGAAAAGATAAAGATGCTACGATTTGCTAATGATATAGTAATTCTAGCTGAGAGTAAAACAGATTTAGAAGAAACAATGAATAGCATGGATGAGGTCCTATGCAAGAACTACTGCATGAAAATAAACAAAACAAAAGTAATGAAATGTAGTTGAAATAAAGTAGATGGTCCACTGAATGTAAAAATAGGACAAGAAAAGACTATGAAGATGAAGAATTTTGTTACTTGGGAACTAGAATTACTAAAGATGGACAAAGCAGAGTGATATAAAATGCTGAATAGCACAGGCGAAATGAGCTTTCAGTCAGAAATATAATTTGCGTACATCAAAAATTAAACATCAGGAAAACAGTTTTGAAAGTATATGTTTGGAGTGTAGCTTTATATGGAAGTGAAACTTGGACAAATTACCTCAGATGAAAAGATTGGAAGCTTTTGAAATTTGGTGCTATAAGAGAATGTTAAAAGTCAGATGGGTGAATAAAGTGACAAATGAAGAGATGTTGCAGTAAATTGATGAAGAAAAAAACATTTGTAAAAGTACAGCTAAAACAGATGACCACATCTCATTATAGGCTACATCTTAAGACATTCTGTAATAGTCGCTTTGATATTGGAGGGATAGATAAATGGGAAAAATACTGCAGGCAGGCAATTTTTGGAATATGTCAAACAAATTTTTAGGGATGTAGGATGTAGGGGTATACTGAAATGAAACGATTGGAAGTAGATAGGTGATCTTGGGAGAGCTGCATCAAACCAGTCAAATGACTGAAGACAAACAAATTTTAATATCCAAGAAGGGGCTTTTTTGTTACATTTTGATTTGGGCGACAACCTGAAAGTGTTTTTCACCCCACTCCCCAAAAAAAAGAGGATATTAAAATATAGTCTACAGCCTATTATAAAATAAAAAATAAAAGTAGGTAATTAATGGGAAGATCTTTCGATGATGATTTATTAAAAATGGTAAATTAATCGTAACAGCTTTTCTCATTAGATTGAGTACTGTGTTGAATTACAGGGAAACAATTCTGTCGACTGTTTTGACAAGGTAAATATTACTTTTTAGTAATAAGTGTATTGTTTTTAGTGAAGGTTTCATAAATATAAACATAAACATGGATCATCTCAGCTGAGATGATCCATCTCAGCTGAGATGGATCATACTCATGGTGCCAGACAATGATCTGACAACTCATTTTTTTTTATCTTGAATAACTCATTGCAACTTTTTTGAGGGAATGCCAAGAGATGATAGTATATTTCAGATGGAAATATATAGAGGGATAGTAAATATGTAATAATTACGACAAGTTTAATGTTTAATCAAGATGCTTCAGAGCAAAACAATATGGTGATTTTAATGCAAATAAAATCAATTTGTCTGCCCTGTAAGAATTTTTCATTTATCAAAACTTCCAGAAGTTTACACTTTGAAAGATAAATTTGCTGTTTACATTTTTGGCAAGGCATGGTTAAATGTAACATTCTTAATATTAAATGTACAATTCAAACAATTATGCTACTTTCTTGATTCATTTACCTAAACATTTCTCAAAATAATCTACTTTATATTTTGTTTAGCATAAACTTGAAAGTGATTCCTTTGATAAACATACATTTTTGTGGAAATATTTGATTTTAAACCACACTGTATTTGTTTATTGGCCTGATATCAGTTTATAGAGAAAAAAAATCATTCAACCTTCTCTCTCTCACTCTTCTCTTGTGTTCCTTCCCTAGTAGCATTAGTTGTACTGAGTCAAAATCGCTTCTTGACAAAATCTTTTTCTTGCAGAACGGTTTTATCAACAGCCTTAAACTAATGCTGTATGAAAAGTGATGCCATATAATACCACAGTCCTTTATTTATGCCTAAGTCTTATTCAAAGTTTAATAATTTAAGCGATTAATCTGCAAAACTGATTTAACTAACTTAATGTTTCTGAATTTTAAGCTAACATCAATTAATAATGTAATATACTAATTTAACAATGAAAACGTGAACTACAGAGCATTTCCACATCTGTACAGCAGAATTAACTAAATTTAATTTTTTTTTAAATGATTATAAATAGTACATTGCATAACAATTTTTTTTTTTTTTTTTAGTAACAGTTTTTGGAATTTTTTATCAATACTCTGACTATATATAAAATTATTGTTGAGTAACAAAAATTGTTGACTAAAATTTCACTGAAGGAGGCAGTTTTATTTTAATTTAAGTATTAGTGGTATTTCAAAAAAGGCAGAAATATTTTCTTCTTACTTCCTTAGAAATGTGAAAATTACTTTGGTCATTAAACTGTTACAAAAAAAAAAAAAAAACTGCTAGTATGTAGTAAAAATAAACTATTTTCAAGTAATTTTTTGTTAAATTCATACATTATGTTTTAGATTTAAAACTCTCATTATATTTTAATTTAAGCTTTATAAGCAAACGAATCTGATATAGAAAATAAAAATAACGCAATTTCCAAAATGAAAAAATCTGGAACTAACTGATGATAAAAGAATTTAATTAACTACTAACGTAAGTTACTGTTCACGTCCTTTTTTTTTACATTAGGCATTTTCGTAGAGCAAAACTGAACTTTTAATTAGTGAACATTAAGATGTGAAAGTTTTCAGTGGAATTTTATTATATAAGCATACTGTTAAATATGTCTTCAAGTTATTTAAAAAGAACAAAATATATATTAAAAAAAAACTAAATTTACATTTTCAGGATTAACGCAACATTGCGTTGTATAACAAATTCCTCACTTTTATAGTTGAACAAGTTAATTTAGTTACCATTTCCTTCTTATAGATGGTGTCCGCATCGCGAAGAATAAGTATTGGCGGTCATGCGCTCTGTGAGCAGCCTTGTAAACCGTGTTAGCAGACTGGTGCCGCAATGTACAATGGAGAGGGATTTAATATTTTCACTTTTCATTGCCCGTCGTTATTTGTGTACCAGCAGTTGAATGATAGTGATGTCGTCTAGGCTGTTACTAGTGTAAATTTGTTGCAAGTGCATTTTATAATTTTAACTTTCTGATAAAATTTTATAGAATGCTAATTCAGTGTTTAACATATCACACTACAATGTAATGGATGACTTCGACCACGGGTTATTTCTACAATTAAAATTGATGAAGTTAGGCCTGTCGAAAATTAGGCCCGTGTGGTTTTTTTAAAGTGCGCAAGTTTTAGGGCTGAATTTTTGTTTACCGGTGTTTTAGTTATTTTATTCAGAGTGATTTGATCTATAGATATAATTTTACTTTGAATAAGACTGATGTGTTTAGCGACGTGTGACATTTTTTAAATTGTATTTTATTGTAGTGTAGTCTGTTGGACTCGCTTAAATTCTCGGAATGCCTGGAAGTAGGGCCAGTAATGATCCAGAATTGAAGTCGCCACGGGAAAGTGGTGAGGATTCCGAGGATGAAAGCGAAATTTTAGAAGAAAGTCCTTGTGGTAGATGGCTTAAACGACGAGAAGAGGTAATTTGAAATTTTTTTTAATATATTTTTTATATTTCCTTTTGTTGTAAAATTTTAAGTGTTGAATTTAGTTTTAGCGTAGCTTTTCTTGATAATGAATTCAAATGATTCCCATTACTAAATGGTAGAATAAATCCGTAAACGTGAAAATTGAATTGAGGCTGCGAAACTAACCTTTCTCAAATCTACGAGTTTTTATCGTGTTATTACCTGATTTGAGCCTCATTGTACCAAATGTAACTCTCTTATGTTAATTATAATATATTACGTGGCGATTCATAATTAGTATTATTTACAAGTTCTTTTAAATTTAATCTCTGACAAAAAGTAATAGAAATGCACTCCTTAATGTCGGTTGGTTTATATGAAAAACTGTAGTTTTTCCGATCTTGCAATATTATATCTTGTTTGTAATAATTATTTACAAAAAGTTTCTTAATAGTTACGTTCGCATTTTTTCCAAGGTTTATTGTTTGTTCTATTAATACAGTTGTCTAATAAAAATATAAAAATAACTTTGTTTTGGTTGTACAAATTACACGTGTATGTGTGTGTGCGCGCGCGCGTGCGTTTTAAAATTATTTTTCAGTCTGTTACTTATTATCTGTTATTGTCTGTTACTTATTAAAAATTTCTTCTTAATTATAGCTATAAAAAATTGGTGAGGTAACTTTTATCATTTTAATTGTTTATTAACTTTTATTATATTTATAATTAACCATTAAATAATATCTTTGTACTTTATTCACAGAAGGTGATGTCAGTATGAAAATACTTGATTCTTGATGTAGATCTTTATTGCAAAGGATTATTAAATTTTATTTTTTTTAATCTTATTAGAGTGATCAATTTTAGTTGAGATTTATGTTTCTCATTAATAAAACTATACTTTATTTTGTATATATTGTCATGCTATTTTTTTTATCAGTAAACTTGAAACCTGATTGCAATAGAGAGTATATTTAAATATGGTTCTCTTAAGTAAGAACTTGTCTATAATATTTTATATGATGGATTTCAATGTTACTGAAACTGTTTTGATAAACATGAATATTAACATAAAAAAATAATTTTCAAATGTTAATAAAATTACCATTTGTAATAATGTATTTGTCATAATAAACACAATTTTTTTTTCTAAAGAACTCATTAATCCTTACCAAATTAGTGTAGTATTTATAAATGTGATTAGAATAGTGCATATTTTGTAATTACATTCTTCTTCTCTTGTATGCTTTAAATGTTAGATATAGTGGAAATATTCTACTTGAAAGGTGAATTGGTAGACTACTATGAAATTTAGATAATGATGGGAACATTTATGATTAATTGAACAAGGCTGTGGACTGTTTTATTTGAAGTTAATCTTTTGCTGTGATATCTGTTTTTTTTACAAATGTGGTAAATAATCTTTTCTTCCATTAAAAGTAGTGTGTGTCCCCTGTTGTATTTGAATACATCACATATTCATTATTAGTTCATTAGTAAAAGTAAAATATTAAGTAAGGATCTTTTCAAAATAAATTTACTAGATTCAAAGAAAAAAATATGGAGTTAAATTTTATTATTTTATTTGCTGGACTACCACTTATAAAATGTCTGGTAATTGTACCATTCTACCTTCACATTTATTTAATATCTCTATATATTTATATATTTTTTTTAACCTTGTTTTCATTATTGTAGCATGCGAAAACAATTTTAAAGGTCTCATTTACCTAGTATGACCTTATTTAGCCTTCAGATTCATTGCTGTATTGTATTAAGGTCAGGTTGAAATTTCCTTCCTTAAAAATTAATTCTTTAAACAGTATTTTATTAATAGTATGTTATTTTTTTATGTTTTATGTGAGATACATATTTAAGAGGGTAATTGTGATGTAGTTTGAGTAGACATTAAGAAAATATCTCTTATTCATGTTGTCACATTTTCTTTAAAAAATTGTTGCCTGGTAAAGACATAGTATTGCTAAAGTGATTTAAAAAAAAAATAAAAATAAACCGCCTAGTTTTTTAACTAAACATGATTAAAGAAAATGTGATTATCGTATTTTTTCCTAACTTGGCATTAATCTTATGAAAAGTTAACATAATTTTTATGCCTTTGTTTAGTATTAAAAGTTTTGTAATTTTTTTATTCTTATTATTCATTACATTATTTGCATGATTGTGTGTGAAATGTTTACATGGTATTTTTTGTAGTTTTATATTTTCTGTTTTTGTAGCTTGTTTTATAAAACCACTCATTTACATTAGGTGACAGAAATAATGCTTAAAATGATGAGTTTTGTGTAAATTAAAAAAAAAGTACTCCATTACTATTATTATTATCATCATCATCATCATCCTTATTATTATTTCTTACATGCAAATTGTAGAAAGTTTAAAACAAAATTGTTTAATTATAATACACGTGGTTCATTATTACACTTCTCTATTTTGAATTTATTATATATTTATTTTTTCTAGTCATTGCTTAATCCTTTTTTTTATTAAACAATTTGGTGAGTATTTTTTGCATAAATTATAACAATTTTTATATAGTTTTTTTATTTAAATTTAAAAATATTTATTATTGGCTTGAAAAAATGTCTAATTGCTTGTTGTAAAGAAAATATTAGAAAGATTTAGGATTGTGGTTAGGTTTAGTTAGATTCATCATAAAATTTATATATTTCAAGAGAAGTATGGTTTAAGTTTGGTGTCTGTTTTTTTAATATTTTTTATGAATTTGTGTCAGCACAATTTTTTGCATTATCATTTTATTACATTTTGTTTTTTTTTTTTAGTGAATTACTTGGTTTCCAAATTATTATAAAAAAAAGAAGAAAATGCTGTATGTTTTTCTTTAAAATGTTTACAGAAGCATATTAAAAATCAGTTTTAATAAAGTTTAAAAAGAGTATGATAACCATGGTTGTTTAAAATAAACAAGTTGTTTAGTTTTTTATATTTTATTATTAAATATTGTGGCTATTTATAAAGATGTCTAGAAACTGCTTTTGTTCTACTTTATAAAGGAAAAATTTAATATTCTTATAATTTATTCTTGAAAACGATTGCTATTTTCATAAGCGACTAGACAGTTAGCTCCAGACAAGATTCTGTAGTTCTGATTAACAATTCTTAATTATTTGTTAGAGTTTTATTATTTTATTTTTTTTTTTACTAATAAAAAGCTTTTCTGGTTATTTATGGGCAGCTGTTGGTTGTTTACATTTCTGTTACAGGGCAATTGTGTTTATTCTTCCTTATTTCAAATGATAAAGTGTCAGCCACAGTAACTTAATACTTGTATTATTTTGAAAACAAGGTGTTTTTGTTAAAAAAAAATCCATATGTGCAGTATTGTGTAATGTAACTGTTTTTTTTTGTTCTAGAGTTAGTTGAATGTTTTGAGAGCTTGATTCTTTTTGTTTTATAAGCAGAAAATATTGCGGTAGTTATATTTTTTCCAGAATTAAACAAATTTTAAAAAGTTCTTTACAGATTGCTATTAAATATCAAATGAAAGCCTTATTGAGAATAAATTCAGACAATTGATTGATTTACTACTAAGAAAAAAATCTAGAAGAGTTATAGGAAGATAATTAAATGTGAAAGAAAGAATGACATGTGAATATAATATATCAGAAGTTATAGAATTTTGCTAATTGGGGAGTAAAATTAGAAAGGATCAAAGAAGTAAAGTTTATTATCTTAATACATTTAAAATTTATGTATGCAGAAAAGAAATCTACTGCTATCTAATACTGATTTAAGAACAGAAAGATTTTCTTTAAAATATTTATTTGGAGTCTGGCGCTTAATGGTAATGAAATGCTTACAATGGGAAGATGGAAATATGGTGTTGGAACAATAAAAATTAGGTTAAATATTAAATTAAAATTAGAGTTATTAGAATGAATGGGTGATTAGTCTGTGGGAGAATTTTCTATAGTAGGTAACTAGTTTTTTGGGTTATACATTAAAACTTTCAGGTTAAATTTGGTGGTTGAGGAATATATTGAGGAAGACAAAGATTGAAATTTATAAAATAAACAGCTGAGAATATAAGTATGTTGGGGTTAAAACTTAGTGCACAGCAAAAAGGAATGAAAAATAGTCTCGTACAGTCTCAGGTCGACCAGTCTTGAGGTATTTGGTTAATTGAAACCCAACCACCAAAGAACACTGATATGCAAGATCTAGTATTCAAATCCATATAAAAGTAACTGATATTACTAGAATTTGAACCTTAGAACTCTGATGACGTTTCCTCAACAAAAAAAGAAGAAAAAGTTTTTATTCGTTTGTCTATGAAGCAGCAATTAAGTTCTGATTATTTTATCAAGCCCAATAAAATTTTATGAGGTTGTTTCCAGGTTACAAATTTTCTTTGTTTAGCTTTGTTCAACTTCAGCATAGTGACTCTCTTCACTGGAACCTAGTTCAGTTTTGTAGCTAAACAATACTAATGAGAGACAGATGAACAAGGAAAAATTTTATTAACATAGTTTGCATCTTCTCATAAGTAATCCCTACTTTACCATTTAAAAGTTAAATTAGCTGTTAGCTGTATTACAGAGAGTTGAGATCTATAATCAAAATGGTAAAGCTTTTTTACAGGTCATTGAACTTGATTTTGGATGACATGAAACTTTTTAATTGTGCTTTCAATTTTTAAATATGTTTATAATGATCTATAAGGAAAGTTATTGATTTTATATGAAATGAAGAATGTTATGTGAAACGTTTCAAAGAATTAAAATTGTAATATAGACAAATTTGTATAAACACAAATCTATATAGCTTAGATAGTTTTTTTTTCTAAGTTAAATTAATATTTTGTGTATAAGAAAAACATTTTTTTGCTTTGTTTAGTTGTAAAATTGAAGTGGATGAATGTAAAAAACAATTTTTTCTTAGTTTTAAACATTTTTTATCAGTACTTTTTTTAAAAATAGTTTATTTTCTAATTACGAAACTGTATATGTTGTACTATTTATTTAACCTATTTGCTTTTCTGCCTTTTTGGAAATATCTTCTTTTTTCCTGTTAGCACTCATATTTTATTTTTTTTTAAACCTCTGGGACCTGATTTCTTCAGAGGATGGAAATGAATGATTTTGTAGCGTGTGTGAAAATGTCATGCCTGCCCGGGATTCGAACCCAGGACGATTATTATTAGATTTTTCATGTTGAAAATCTAAGGTACAGTTTTAAAGAAATGAATATACATTTCAGGTGCTATTAGTTAGCAGTTAAATATTTCTATGCTGAATTTACATAATAGCTTACTCAAAGTTTTTCAGTTTTGGTAAATTATAGAGTTATATCTTTGACATTTTCATTTATAGAGCATGAATTGATGTTGACTTCTGATGTATTTTTTTATGAGTAATAAATTCTCTTTTGGTTGTAATACGTAGATATTTGATAAAAAGTCAGATACAAAATCTGTGTTTGTATTTTATTAAAATCATGTTTTGCATATTGGAATTGTTTTAATTTATAAGTTTTAAAATAACACTTAACTATTATTTATTATTTAAGATTCATTAATTACTAATCTTATCTATGTTTCATATTTTTAATTTTTGGATAAGTTTTTCAAACAAGAAAAGAGCTACAGTTGTCTATTTAATTCACATATATAAAATTTATTTTAATGTTTATATTATTTTGTTTTAATGTTAATTTATTTTATTATAATGTCCCTTAAAAATTTTGTCAATTTTTCAGATTAAGACAAGTTTAATTATGTCTGGAATGTTTGTAGCGAATTAAAATTACATTTTTATTCTGAATTTTTGCCCCTGTAGCGTTGTTACAATTTCTTTTTGTAACTATTTTTTTTTCAACATAAAAGTTTTTATTGTTATTATTGTAACACCCACTCAGAAAAATTTGATTTTATATTCAAATTGGTACAAGCAGATTTTGATTTTGAAACTTTATTATTAGAAGTCCCTTATTATTCATTAATAATCTACTGATGTTTTTGTATACTCTTAAAATGTGCATAAATTTAAATAATTAAAACAAAAATATTTTTAATACTTTATTATCGGTGCGATAGAAATTAAAAAAGAGTCTTTTTTAAAAAAATACCATCTATAAATTATTCCAAACATCCTTTGCATAGGATTGCATATTGCTTGAATACCATAACAAACATAAGATTGTCTGAAGGTTAGATTGAGTGGAAGGTTAGAAAATATTGAATACATTGGTCTTTCATTAATTTTGAGGTGAGATTACATAAAGTATTTCCCTATCAGATCATAGACTGAACTTACCAAGTGGCTTATATCAACTGTTTTATTATTGTGTGACTATTAGTGTTGGTTTATTGGTTGGCATCTCAGATTGGCTTTTTGATAGATTTGGTTTTTTTCTTTGATAGGAAAAGGAGACTTTGATCAAATACATACATACACATATACACATGCACGCGTACAGATATATACATGCGCGCGCGCGCACAGGGTTGCACCTAACTAAAGACCAGCCATATAATGGAGGCTTTTCTGGCCATCAGAAGGTGGTACAGATTGAGTCAGGAAAGTTGATCAGTTTCCTGTAGTTCTTTTCAAGAAAGAAGGAATAAATAGTAAGAAATTGGGATGGAAGGGAAAAATGCTAGTTGATCCACTCTGGGTAGTCTATTATTATTATTCTTGTCCAATCGATGACCAGCAGTTTTAGCTGCCTGTAGAGAATTTTTAGCAGATAACTTGATTCATTAT
>JAAAKQ030174249.1:5105-17496 GCA_010016005.3 Zanna intricata
GAATACAAAACTTATTATATAAAAATACTTTCCTATTATATAAAAATTAGATTTTTTATCAGTTTGTTTGATATTCAAGAAGTTTCCAGGAGCAGCCTTTTTGGTTTGGTGTTATAGGCAGTTACATCCCTTGGTTATGTAATGAGTGCTGCTAACTTGCTACATCATGGAACACCAGACAAGGTTGTATAGTCAGAAATAAACAAAATGGTGTCTAGATTAGCACCAAAGATCTGTTAGCATTAAAATACAGTTAACAGTTTGAGGGGAAACTCAAACTATATACTTCCACATGGGAAAGTTAGTGCTAACTAAGCACTAATCTGACTCATGAAAAATTAGATAATTGGTCTTTGAAAAATCATTACTTTTTAGCTTTCTGGATTTCTTTTTAAGTTACCTCCCTCTCAAGGTTGAAAAATTACAGTTCCGAGGGCTGAACCTTAGAACTCTAATACTGATTATGATTAGTATGCAAACCACTACAGACGTAAAATTGCGTTTTCTATAGCTATTTACCATAGCTAATATTATAGTAAAAAAAAAAAAAATTGTTCTAATCATCAAAACCCCTCTCCCTGTTAACATCATTTCATTAATACAGACTTATGTGTAAACTGTGGATATAAACACTTAAATAAAAATAATACTATATGAAATTTATAAATATGTATTTTTTATTTTATAACTAGAAACAAGATGTTTCATTGTCTAATAACATTTAGATTTTCATTTTAGTAGAAGAGGTTAAGTAGGCTACTAGAGTTAGTGCAAGGTGGGGGGGGGTGACTTCCTAAGGGGTTAAAGTACCTAATGACAAAAAGTAGGGATAAGAATTTTGAAAGGGAAGGAAGGGGTCAGTCAACCTCCCCCTCCTTTGCCACATATTAGAACAGAATCAATATTTTATACATCCTTAATAATCACTGTAAATAAATTTTGTTAAGGAAGTTTCAATTTATAACTAAAAAAAAAAAAACATGACAGAAAAATAACAAATGAATAAAACAGAACAATTAATCAACTGAATAGAAGAAATGTTTCTAGAATTCCATGAATTGTATACTCAAGTGATATGTATTGACAACTATTTCACTTACCAGCTTTGAACTAAAGCAACTTCATTTTCATTATTACCAGCCCATAATACAATGCTAGGATGGCTTTGCAGTCTTCTTACATTCTGTGTTATCTCCTTAGAAACTGAATTTAAAAATTCATCATTAGCTGGATACATGTTACATGCAAACATCATATCTTGCCAAACCATTATGCCCATCTGATCACATAGCTGTAAAATCAGAATAATATGTTTTACATAAAAATTGATAAATACATTCTTTTTTTTATTTTTTAAAGATACTGATTTAAATCTTACATTATTGATTCCTGATAATGAATCACTAATTGGTCCAAACAGGAAAAAAACATGATTAAGGTCTTTTAAAAAGAAATTAAAAATGACTCCTCTTTTAATTTTGTGAAATCAGCTTCTAGAAGACCATTTCTAGAGTTACAAGTTGCAAATGGCTGTGTACATTTTTACAGTTGTTAAAAAATCTATATAATTTTATAATGTGGGAAAGTGAGTTTCTTTCTTTCTAAATATTACTGTAATAATGTATTTACTAGCAATTATAGCAGAGAACATTATATTTACACTCACATGTAGAGTCTAAATTGTAAGTCTGAAATTAAATTATTTCATATAATTCAAAATTTGCTATGTTATATGTTAGTCCAGATATGTTGTTGACTAACCTACAATTAATGTAAACAATATTTTTCAGTGATTTATTTCAGTAAAAGACTGACTAAAACTAATTGGGAAAGTTCTACCATTGTAGTCATACAGTAAGCTCTTAGGTCATATTATCTGTTGCAATACTAATAGACTTACCTTGCTTAGTATTTTATGATTTTATGATATCCAGCTAACTTTTATTTAGTAATTTTTATTACATTAGCATCAGAAACATATATTTGATTATCAATAAAAAATTAAGGATTATAACTTTGTTAACTAAGGATAATTTAAACAACAGTGAGTGCTAGATGCAACATACTTCTCATAGTAACAAGTAAACTTCCACTGTAGGTGTAGATAAGTATTATCAAATGCTTAGCCCATTGGGCTTGTAGTTAACTTGTCGCAAATCAGTTGTTTAATTGCTAATTTTTAAATTTTAAAATTCTTAGGCTCAAATCCTAATAAAAGTAAGTTGCTTTTTTACAGGTTTGATTATTAGAGAGTGGATACTGGTGTATCTTGGTTGCTGGGGTTCAATTAACCACATCTCTTAGGAATGGTCGCATTGAGTCTGTACTAGACTACAACTCATTTATATGTCATACGTTTTATTCACATTTCATTGCACCGAGGGGGGGGGGTTGCTTTTTGTTCACTAATTGAACAGATTGTAATGTATGCATTAGAGGAAAAAAAAGTGAGCTATATAGCATTATATGTTTATCGAAATCATCTATCATGACAACAGCACTGAGTTAAAAAAAATTTTTTGAAATATTTACATTGTTGAAAATTATACTGTCTAAATTTTGTCTGTACTAAATTTCACTAGAATAATTAAATTATATTTATGCAAAATTAAATTGAAAAACGATTTGTTAACAATAGAGAAATCTGAACTTTTGAATGCACATCCAAAATTAAAAAAGATTCTCGGACAAAAGCTTCTTTTTCTTTATTAACAAGTCTTTTATTAAAATATTTTACAATAAAAATTTCAAATAAACACTTGTTTCCTACAGATGTCCATTCTATAATAAATAACCTTGGCCAATGGTCCTTACTCGTCAAATAACCAGTCCATTCCCACTTTAATCTACAATAAAAACCAGTACCATCTCATAACTTGATAAATTGTTTAATAGTTTGAATTCTGTCCATCTTCTTTGTGTTCAACATACTTCTTTCTATTTTTCTTTGTCAAACATGTATATTTCTTGTTAATGCTTTTTTTATAGATCATGTCTGACAGCCATATTTTAAGACCACAATATACTACTATTAAACTTAAAGTATTTCTATTTGATGTCTAGCTTTGCTTTCTTAACAATCTTTAATGATCAAGATTTACACCAGGAAATGTGCTTCTCCATTTCTTTTGGCAACCTATCTTGAAAAGATACTATTTGCGTTTGATAGATCAATACCTCGAACACATCAATATTTGGGTAGTATTCTTGATATGGTTGTTAAGTCAATAGCTACAATCTTAATCTTTCCATAATTTAACTTTAGACCAACCTTCCTACTGACCTTTTCTAAATAATTTTACATCTGAATAAGGTTCTTTTTTGATGTTGTTATCAGGACATCGCCATCTGCAAACTTCAGGTTATTCAAATATTTTTCATTAATATTTATTCCCATACTCACCCATTTAAATTTTTTAAAAAGCGTTTCAAGTACTATCACAAAGAGTATTGGGATAGTGGGCCTTCTTGGCTACTCCTCACTTTAGAGAAAAAATATTGCTTATAACATCACTTTCAATAAAAGCCAAGCCATATTTCCCTTGTTCTGATCTGCGATTAAATTAATGAATTTATTTTCTATATCTAGTAAGGCTAAAATAAGAAAAATGCTGTTATGTGTAAGACAATCAAAATCTTTGCTAAAATCTACAAATGCTAACTAAAGTTTAATCCATATCCTTTGACCTTTGGAATTAACAAATTTATTGTGTGAACGTGGTTTATTATCAATCCACAGGGTTGGTCTAGTGGTGAATTCATCATCGCATATCAGCTGTTTTTGAAGTCAAGAATTCTAAGGTTCAAATCCTAGTAAAGGCAGTTACTTTTATACGGATTTGAATATTATACCATGGCTACAGATGTTCTTTGGTGGTTAGGTTTCAATTAACCACACATCTCAGGAATGATCGACATGAGATGTATACAAGACTATACTTCATTTACATTCATACAAATAATCCTCTGAAGTAATACTTTATGATGATTCCAGAGACTCAACAGAAAAAAAAGAAGGTGGTCTACTATCAAAAATTTCTTCCTAAAACCTGCTTGTTCCAGTGTTAACATTTCTTCTTACTTCTCATTAGTCTGTTATTCAATATTCTTGTAGGTAATTTATATAATATTGGACTGAGTGATAATGGCTAGTAATTTTCTATTTTATTTCTATACCCTATTTTAAAAAGCAATATAATTTTAGTCTGTCTCTATTGAGATGGAATCTCTTCTTTAACCAAGATGGTATATAAAAGATCCCTCAAACCAGTTTTACTCCTACTGACTTAATTAACTCATTGACAGTTCCTTCTTCACCTGGAATCTTTTTATTTTTCAAATTCTCAATTGCTCTTTCCAACTCCAACTTCAAAAATAATAGTACTAATTCACCTGTTCAGGAAATTTCAGCCTTCTTATACACTTCTTCCTGTTCATAATCATATAATTTAAAAAAAAAAATCTATTTACTTCTAACATTTTCTTCCTTTTCATAAATGCATATTTTTGTTTATTTCCAAAAGATAAGAACCAGTTTTTCTGATTACCAGGCTATTAGTTTCACACAGATTCACTAGTCTTCAACATCATTTTAATTTTTTCTACATATACCCTAAAGTCTTCTTTTATATAATAAAAGAAATATATGATTATTAAGGGCTGATAATTCTAACCCCCATCACCTTCTCCATCCTTTACTTCTTTTCTCTCTTGTTAATAAGGTCACATCTAACAATTTTCTAATGTAACATCTCCTCCTCTTAAATCTTTATTGCGTCTCGGTAACAATCCTTAACCGCCAACATAATTTGGTCATAGCACACCTGAATTGAACTTATTGATTCTTCAAATCCTCACTTTCATACCTTAACTTTAATTTATCGTGAAAACTATTTGCCCTTTCACCAGTCAGTTCATAGCCTTACTCAGCCATAAATTTCTATCTAAATCTTAAGATGTGAATTGTAGTCATAACATTTAACAGGCAAACATTTCAATGAGCTGGTCATAACAAATCTCAATTGGTAACTTAGTAGCTGCAACAACATTTTCATTAAAAAAATCTTTTTTCATCTTTTGGGAAATACTCTGCAGACTGAATCTTTAGCTCATGCATAAGCGTTTTCATACTATGCAAAGTGCGGTGAATAATAGTGATTTATTCGTGCAAATAGTCATTCAGCATCTACTACAGTAATACCCAAAACAGTTATTTTGAAAAAATAAATATAAACTTATTCATTTCTAATGACCACTGAACAAATTTTAATTCAATGAAAGAACATTTTTTTGTTTGAATCAAGATAACAACTACATACTGATGTAGCTGAAAATTTTATACTAACAGCTCTTAATCTTGCATTAGCTATACATAATTGGAGATTTGTGTGTATTAAAGAAAACTGAAAATATTATGATCTAAATGAAAAAAATCTTTTTAGTTTGATTTTTTATTGTCTTGTTATGAAAAATTATTCCGTATGTATATTTTTCATTTACCAACAAAAACAAACAAAAAATTTGATGTCTTGAATTACACACGGTTTAAGGTTGTAAGGTTGACAACAGACAACATAATCTCACTTTGTTAACTGTGTAGTGGTGAATTTTTCATGTGCTTATGCAGCGAGTAACAGTGGTGAGTGAGTTGAGAAGTTGAAACTTCATACTTGTATGTAGGGTCTACTCGTTAATTGGACATATGTAGTGTGTTGTACTTTGAAAATCAATGCATTCTGACTACGAAATAATCATCGCACGAATTAAAACTTAAAGTTGTTCTTGCACAGAACTGCCCAAGAGTTTTTTATAAATCGATTTCATAACTATAATGAAATGCCATGGCAAATTAAGCACTTAATTTATTATATGTTAATAAATGTTAACAGTTTGAAGTGAAATTGAATTTGTCTATGTTTATGTAATTTTATTTAGCAATACAAACAAGTTCATTAAGATGGCTTTGGCTGTTGCCATTTAATTAATATTTAATTCCTTCAGGAAGATGCTATTTCCTGACACATTTCTGGTTTCACATAACCATCAGGTTGTGTAAGAGATACATTTTACTATTTTACCCAGAACTAATCAGAAGTAGTAATACTAGCTTTAGTTAGAAAGATGAAGTTATTAACATTAAAGGTTGTTAGAGTTTTGTTCTAATTTAAAAAGTACGTTGTTTACTATTTCTTTTTTCCTAGATTATTACTCATTCTTCTTTACAATTCACAAGCCTGTGTTTGATTGTTAAATAATAAAATAATTTAGGAAAATAATGAAATAATGCAAATACAGATAATAAATAATTGCACACTTTTGATAGAATTTTTATGATGTTATATTTTGATTCACTTTACTTACATTGTAAAATTCATCAGTTTCATAAACACCACCTCCCCACACTCTTATCATATTCATATGAGCAACTTTCACTGACAGTAGTAACAAACGAACACGGTCTATATCAGTGCCTTTTTCAGGTAGTATGTGAGCTGGTATGAAATTTGTACCTTTACTGAATATCTTGACACCATTTATCTCAAAATAAAAAGCTCTACCTGAAAAATTTGCAAGTATTCAGTTGTAATTTACCTAGAATCTATTAATTTTTATATTTATTATGGTGGATCACCACTGTCAGAGGATTTAGCTTTATAATTTAAATATCATGTTATTACATAGCATTAGCATGGATTAGAGGAGAGATGCTATTGAAAAACAGTTTATTAAATCCTACAGAATAACACACATGAACAAAGCAGAGAAATTGTAATCTAAGCATAAATGTTTATCAAGAATAAACTGTTTTGTTTTTAGATGGATATTTCTACGCTTGTATGCACATACATAAATATAAATACTTGTGAATGTATATAATTAACCTTATTAGTAATCTGAATCTTAATCCTGCATTAAAATCTTTTTTTAAAGTGCAATATTCCTCTATTTGTCGGTTTTTATCTAAAAGAGTTTTAGTACTTCTCTAGTAGTATTCTTCTACTCTAGTTATAATAGTACTCCTGGTAAAAATTCTGTGAATTTTTTATTATTATTATTTTTAAAAACATTATTCCCTTTATTTTTTACCCTTATAATTTTTTTTAAATGCTTGTACATTCCATGAAATTAAATTTTAAACTTTTGTTTGGTAAATAAGTGTATCAAAATTTAAAAAAACTTATTGAACAGAAAGAGTTAATTTTTTTTTAAATCAAACCTTTTTTAAGTACATGATAATACCTATGATGATAACAAAACATCTTTTGGAAGTTATTAAAAAAAAAATTTCAACAAATGGTATTGAAACAACAATGTTGTTTTTAAATAAAATTATTATGAATAAGTTATTTTAATGAACTGTTGTTTGTTTCAACAATTGGATTCAGATTTCATTTCTTGCCAGATTTTGTTCCACCACTTTTTCAAAATAGAAGCATTAATTTCATTCCATGCTGCGGCACACTCATAAATTACTGTTCAAATATTAATTTAAGTAAATCTAAAACATTTACTTCAGCTTCCTCACTATTTTTTTCAATAATTTTAATAAGTAACTTTTTTCCATAATGTCATTTGAAGGCTTCTTTACACCTTGGTCTAAAGATTGGATGGATGCTTTTCTGCAGGTAAAAATCTTACAAAGATGTCAACATCTCTCAAGTCATCTGCATCTGGATGAAGGGAGCAGAGTCAATAAATAAAACAGCTTTTTGTGGTAACACTTCTTCTTTTAAAAATCTTCTCACTTCAGAGATGAAGAATGAAGAAAACCATTTTTTAAATATTATGCAAGACAGGTCACAAAAGTCAGCTATCTAGCTGACTTAATATTCTTCAATGCTGGAGGTTTAGCCAATTTTCCTATCACAAGAAGTGGGAGCTTCATCTTGCCTGACACATTACTGCATAAAAGAATTGTCACCCTTTGCTAATAAATTTTACGCTCCTTAGCAACAGAGTCCAATTTTGAGGTGAGAAGTTTTTTTTTTATAGCATTTTAAAAAACAATCTTGTTTTTTCAGCATTGAAATCTTAGATGGAGATAAATTTTCTTCTTTTATAAATTTTGAAAATGTAATTTTATAATTTTTGTTAGCAGCATGATCCCCTGATAAAGCCTTCCCTGAGCAGTCATATTCCGTGGTGAGCCTTCCACCTATCTAACCAACTTGAACTTTTGTGAATGACGGATCACCACCTAATTTGTCATTTAAAATTAAAGCCTTAGATTGTAAAATGGAACCTGGTATAGGAACCCATGCTCCCTCTCTTGGGTAAATCACAAAAATAAAGCTTTATGTAGCTGTCTATTTTTTACTGTTATGAAAGTTGCCCAAACTCTCTTTAGCCACCATTTTTGAACAAAAATCTTCGATATCTATTCTGTGTTTTTTCCAGTCCAAAACAGTTTGCTTTCTTCCACCTTATTCATCACAAATCTTTTTTACAGATTTTTCCTTATCTATACCAAATAGCGCATTAAATTTTTCTTCCACAGAAATGACTACCCTCTTTCTTTTAGTTGCCAGTTCACTAAATTACTCCGTGGCAGAACACAAAATTTCAGTCACGGTCATTACTGTACAGCTTATGATTACAACATTCAATGAATACTGATACTGCTTTTTTAGAATAAAAGTTTACTAAAACAGAGCACGACAGAGTGTATAGGCCGGTATATCTGGTCATTAACATTACGTCACCCTATTCTTGGAATGAGCGATAAAGCGATGGCAGGATGGTTGACTCGACTCCCTGCTGACAGCAATACTTGAGTTAAAGAACATAACTGCCAAGACAAAACCTAAAAGACAAATCAAGAATTACATAGAAATAGTGGTAAAATTGGTGTAAGAAATCAGAAGGAAGCAGTATGAAGCGTCGGCGACCACGTTCGTCGGGGAAGAAGACATAAACCAAATAGAAACTTCATGGTACTGGTTGAAGGAGGAGGAACTGGGACTGTGGATCACCTGTTGCAGGCTTTCAACACAATCCAGAATATCAACAAACAGAATTTTACATTGGTTATTGGTGATGACCAAATTGGAGAGCACGCCCGCAAGGTTGTTGAATACTAGGTTGCAAGAACAGAAAGTGATATCAATACATCAAATGGAAAAGAAAGGGAGACCTGCTCCAGGACAGCGAGAGCAACAACTGTGTTCCTTCGAAAGGAGGGCGCATCGTATGCTGATCTCCTGAGACAGGTCAAGACGACGGTAGGAAACGAGCTAGCAGAAAATATCTTTGAGAAAAGGGCGCGGGGAAGCAATGGAAGTAAGGCTGAAAAATGGTGAACTTACTCCCCCGGCCTTGAAAAAAAATGTCGGAGAACGCACCATAGATGCAGATGATAGACAGGAACCCGGCAACACGCTCCGTGGCCGTCCATATAAAGGGACTGGACTCGGAGGTAACTAAAGATAAAATAATCCAGGTGATCAACGAAAGACTGGAATCACAACCAAGACCAGGGTCACATCACTGCGTTCCGCGTACGGCAGAAAGCAAAACGCTACGGCGATCCTGCCTGCACGGGATGCTCATACCCTGACTCCTCCGGAAGGATCCTGGTAGGATGGCAATCCTGCCAGATCGAAATGCGATCACAGAATGCTCACTGCTTCAAATGCTGGGGCAGTAGACACATAGCGGCCAATTGTCGTGGGCCTGACCGTACGCAATGCTGCTATAACTGTGAAGGACATGGGCACAAGAGGATGACCTGCGAAGCCCCCTCAAAGTGCCTAGACTTCGGAACGGGTGGAAATCGAACTGGTAGCAGAACGTGCCCCCAAAACCAACAATGAAAGTATTACAAATTAAAGCAAACAGAAGCAGGGCGGCCCATGATCTGGCATGGGCATCTGCAATAACGTTGGAGGTGGACTTCGTAATAGTGGCGGATCCCAACCGAAGGGTGGTGGAAGGAAATCTCTGGCTTGTCAAGGTGATGCAGCGATAGGATTGACATCCAATAAATATGCAGTAGTGAACGTACTCCGAGGTGGGGATTCGTGGTGGCTGAGCTAACTGAATACGTTCTGATCAGCGCCTACGTGTCCCCCAACTCTACCCAGGAGAGATTTACGGGATTCATTGATGACTTAGAGGAGTATCTACGAGGCTGTAGGAAGAAAGTCATACTTGCCGGAGACTTTAATGCAGAATGCGTTCAGCTGGACGGATTCAGGTCCACGAGTAGGGGATATGAACTGGCCACGATGGTCGAAACACTAGGTTTGGTGCCACTAAACATCAATGCCAACTTATGAAGCACGCGGTGCCAGGTCCTTACTAGACCTAACCATTGTGTTGGAAGAAATGGTACCGGCAGTTTAGAGCTGGGACACCGAATATGCAAATGATCATAATGCAATCATGTTCGTTGTGACTGACAACAGAATCAGGCGGCAGACAAGTGCCCGGTGCTGGAGACCATCGGAACCACAACAAATAGAAATTGTGGACGAGATTAGGAGGAGGTCGAGGGAAATCACCACCACCAACAGCAGAAACACTGACAGACAAAGTAATGTCAATGCAACGGCTACGTGGAGGACGGAAACTAGCGTATTGATAGATAACCGAAATCGCCGACATCAGAAACACAGCGAATGCTGCGCGAAGACGAATAACGAGAGCCAGGAGAAACAGAAACATCAGACTTGAGACGCTGTCAGAGCTGGAGTTAGAACTCAAGGCCACGAAGAGACGGCTGAAAGACGCAATTCGGCTGGACAAGACCCGAGCGTGGGACAGGATTGTTGCAAATCTGGACGCCGACCCCTAGGGGAAGGTGTACCAAATTGTAATGAAGAAGTTCGGTTGACGCCTCCCTAGGCTGACGCCTGGACAGACCCAACGGGCTATGCTTTCGCTGTTTATAGTCATCGAGGAGGACTGGACTGAGTTGGAAGGTGGCCATGCGCGTCGATTCTCAGTTAACGAGCTTCGGTGGGCAGGAGTACAGATGAACAGTAAGAAAAGCCCGGAACCGGACGAGGCCCCAGTGACGATCATCCAGCGACTTGATGAACGATACTCCTGGATGGCGATAATGAACAATAGACGCGGGGAGCCTTCCCACAATGCTGGAAGGAAACGAGACTGGTACTTCTCCCACTTGGAGAGAAAACCACAAGTCGGGGCTCCCACTTGGGGAGGAAACGAAATTCTGCCACATCTGCCTCATAAATGTGAGTGGAAGTGTATGAGCGGATGGTGGTGGAGAGATTAAAAGGAGAACTAGAGAATGCAGGTGGACTCTCCGCGCGTCAATTCGGATTTAGAAAGGGACGATCCACGCTGGATGTTGTGAAATACGTAGTGGACTGGGCAAAACATACTGCCGTCGGAACATGGACAAATCCTACTGGTGGTCTAATTGACATCCAGAACACCTTTAACAGCGTCTCCTGGAAGGTCATCATTGAAGTACTCAGAGACAGAGGAATAAGTGCTTCCGTGCTGTCAGTTATCAACTGGATGACTAACAGTCATCAATCGAGTTGCACGATCGACTGATACGCATGGAAACAGAAGAAGGGAAGAAGACTTACAAAATGTACGGGGGGGTACCACATTGCTCGATCTTTGGACCGTTATTGTGGAACGTTGCATACGACTACCTCTTGAGACTAGAGATGCCAGGAGAGGTCCAAGCGGTCGTGTATGAAAATTATCTCGCCCTGTTGGTGTCAAGTAGAGGAGACCACAAATGAAACGACTGCATGGGTGAGCGCATGGCTGCAACAACGAAAAATGAAACTAGCTCCGGAAAAACCAAGGTAGTGGCCCTGGCCGGCGAAAGACGAACAACTAAGATGTCGATGACAGGAGGAAAGGACCGTAAAGTACCTGGGCGTGTGGCTGGACAGATCCGGCCGCTACATCCTCTACCTGATCAAGGTGATTGACAGTAATGGGAAGGTCCTAACAAACCTCTCCAGGATCATGACCCAGAAGAAAGGACCACGGGCAGGAAAACGGAGGGTTATCCTGTCCGTAATACAGCCCATAGTGCTGTACGTGGTGCCTATATGAAGCGAGGCGCTGAAAGTGGGACGGAACAGGCAGAAACTAGCCTTACTCAAGCGCCGAACCTCACTCCGGATGATATCTGCGCATAGAACCGTGTCCCGCGTAGCTGCGGAAGTGCTGGCAGGCATACCGCTGATTCACTTTCGAGCAATGGAAATAATGAGAGTGCATGCACAAAAAAGAGTCAAGTGATAGAAGAACCGAGTAATGTCAAGCCGAATGGGACGCTGCTGAACAAGGTACATGGACTAGAAGCCTTATTCCCAACCTACATGTGTGGCTTTGGAGGGGGTTTCGGGAGATGTTTTATCATCTCTCCCAATTCTTCTCTGGCCATGGGGAGTTT
>JAAAKQ030174261.1:0-12422 GCA_010016005.3 Zanna intricata
CTAGCGGACCCGACAGACGTTGTCCTGATTTATTGTACCAAATTTTAGATAAATAATGTATAATTTTATTTTTATTTTTTATCTAATATTTCCGATAAGTAAATATTTAAAATGAAAACAATTGAAAAACATGTGTTATGAAAACAATGAACTATACAAATAAATCTGTAGGTTAGAATGTTTGTTAATCAACGCGAGTAAATTTGATAGAAAATCATGTAAAATACTCACTTCAATATTACACTATATTTGCAAAATGTATAGTTTTTTACGTATACTTCAAAACCTTTTACACACTGATTACATCATATGTAATATTTCAATTAGCACGTGATTTATTTTAATACAATAGTAACACAAAATTTACTGAATCTGATCGCAGCGCTATCAGGACACACTGAAATTAAAATAAATTATTTTTGAATATTTGACACTGCGATTGCAGCGCTGTCTTCCAGATCCAATGTAAAACATTACAAGATCAAAAAAGTTTATAAATAAAAAATTAATTACATAAACATTCTCCAGTGGACTGAATTTGAATCTAAACCATTCTCGAATCCACTGGAACACGCATAAAAAATTTCATTAAAATCGGTCCAGCCGTTTAGAAGGAGTTCAGTCACTTACATGCGGACAGAAGAATTATATATATAAAGATGGTGCTGGTCAAGCAGTAACTGCTACTGTTGCTCGATATCGCGACATGATATTCTTTCTGCCGAAATTGGATACTATTGATGCGGCCAATATGTGGTTTCAACAAGACGGTGCCACATGCCACACAGCCCGTAAAAAATTCAATTACTGCATGAGACATTTCCTGGTCATGTACTCTCCCGTTTTGGTATCAGAATTGGCCCCCTAGATCATGTGATTTAACCCCATTAGATTTCTTCTTATGGGGTTATTTTAAGTCAAAGATCTATGTCAACAAGCCTATAACCACCCGTGCATTGAAAGAGGAAATTAAACGCTGTATCAACGAAATTCAGCCACAATTATGCAGAAATGTCATGAAAAATTTTGACGAAAGAGTGCGTATGTGCCAGCAAAGCCGTGGAGGACATTTGCCTGATGTTTTATTCCATAAATAACTCTATCCTATGTACTTTATGATTCAATAAAAAAAAAAATAACAATTTAAAGACTAAAAACGGTGTTTTCAATTTAATTCAATTCTTGCGTTAATTTTAGAACACTCTGTATTAATGTTTAAGTTATATTATTACAAACAAATAAAATAATATACATATACTTTCAATAATATAAATATATTTTCATTATTTAATCTGTGTAGAACTAAAATAATATTATCCGTAGACTTTTTCATATTTACTTACACATTTAAAAAAAAACATATCTAACCGTGCTAGAAACAAACAAACAATTTTCTATGTAGCCTACAAATTTGCAACTAAAGTTACAAACTAAATTTTTACAACTAATATTCAATGATCCTCCTGGCAAAACAAAAACAAGAATTTCAATTATAAAAAGAATTGCTTTATGTTGCTTTTTTTTGACAAGTGATATAGCACCTTTTATTATGCAATTAGATATAACAAGACCCAAATGAATTTTTGACTTGCTAATCTGTTTTAAGATTATAGAATAGTAAGATAATTAACTATGTCATCCAAAAACAAAGAAACAATATAATTCTGAGTTTCAGTTTGTTTATGCGTTTTAAGATACTGGATTATATTTAAGAGAGAAGTTCATTCCAGTCTAAAGGTCTTTGTGCACTTTCCTAACGTAAATGATTCTTCTAATTCAGTTTAATGTCATTAGCAGATTAGGGAAACTAAAATTTTGTCCCTTTAGGAACAAATTATATTCAAAAATAATTTGGTCTCCATTAGATTGGTATAATTTATATCTTGGTAAATAAAAAAACAAAAAACAAAAACAAATTTATATATTAACTAATATGTAATTTTTTAATATAAACTGATAACTTTCATAGTCTTTAACTGTACATTCTAAAAAGACATTTAACAAGATTTTTTATTAAAATATATTCATTATTGGTTAAATAATTATGTTGGTAACAAATTAATATAAATTTATTGCTGTACTTAAAAAAATGAACTATTATTACTTTTAAACAAAATCTACACAAACTTCTAACTGGCAAGAAACACTGTCAGTGAGTAGTGGTCAAGAAGGATGGGGGGGTCCACAAGTTCGTTATACAAAGTATTACAATAATCATATAATCGAGGAAAAATGTATGTAATGAACTAATTTAGAAATTTTTATTACCAGGTGGAGGATTCACATGTTTGTAGATTACTTTATATCCCTGAAGAATTCCATTATGATGTTCAGGTGCAGGTGGTTCCCACCTTACTCTTAAGCTTTGTGATGATATCGCAGTACAACGAATATCTTGTGGAGCCTCTTCTGGAACTGTAAATTACATGAACATCTTAAAGAAAAGAAAAAGATCACATGATATTACTTTTATTATATTCATTTACTATTGAAATAAATTCATAGGAAATAAGTAATAGATAATAGGTAATAATTAATCAATTTACTATTGAATTAAAGGCATAAGTAATAATTATTAAAAATAAACAGTATTAGAGCGAACTAGTAGAATAAAATATATTTATAATCTTGTGTACACCCACATTGGTAATAATGGTAAGATATTAAAAATCTTCAATTATAAATATTGTATATTTTTACTATGATTAATAATATTTATTATTTCATCTTTTATGAAAAATTATGAAAAATATATTCTTTTATGAAAAGTTTTATTCTACTTTTATGAAAAATATATTCTTTATTTAAAACAATCAGGTTTTGTATACAAAACCCAAACTGGTGCTGTTTCTCACTTTCATATCAGCTAATGTTATCAGATTGTTTATCTGAATTACTCATATATGGATATGATTAAAATGATGATGTTCAGGTGCAGATGGTTCCTGCCTTACTCTTAAACTTTAAGATGATACATATATGGATGTGATTAAAATGGATGATGTTCAGGTGCAGATGGTTCCTGCCTTACTTTTAAACTTTGAGATGATATTACAGTTGGATTTGAATTGTGTTTATTCATTTAGTATAGCACTGCATGTTTGTATATATTATAATGTTTTGATTGTACTAACATTTGGTCCTTTTTTATGTTTAGTGTGTAACAGTTTATTTTGTTTTTCATTCTAAATTTCTGAGTGACTTTTTCTAATTAACTTATCATAGATTCTTATTTGTATTTATGTGAAGTATGTTTTCTAAATTTTATCTTTATTTAAATATTTCTTATAAAATTTATAAACACAAAAATCAAATAATAAACATACTCTAAACAGGCGAGACATAATTCACATCCAATTCATGTTTTGATAACATTGTCAAAAAAACAAGTCTTCTTCATTAAAAAAAAGAAAAAACTACCACTATTATATTGTCAGATAATACTTGGGCAAGAGCAACACGCTTACTGGAGGATAATCTCAAGAATAGCTAAAATAACTATGACATGAAAAAAAAATTTACTAAACTTTAATAACTGGTTAGGCTTTTTGTTTAAAAAGTAAATTGTTTAAATGAAGTGTCACCCTGCCACAAGGGCAAACTTGACAATATAAATTTAAAAAAAGTATATATTAGAAAAAAAAAGATGTGGATGCTAATGGAATGTTAGTTTTATTGAGTTCGTTCTGGTTCTTCTGAAAAAAAAAATTATGTGAAGTAAACAAGGAAATTTTAGAGAGAATGGTTAGGATGGTCTGGATAGGAATCCGAGGAAGAAGGGCAAACTCAGCTAATATTCGATTTGGATGTGCTACACAGTTACTGGTTCTTTATGTCAAGTTTATTGTTGTGCAACTAGTCATTTGCTAAATGGTAGAGGAATTTTTGCCTTAAAACAAGTTCACCTTTACTATTCTGTTGTCATCTAATTCTTCAAATGAAATTTTCTCAAAAATCTCTTTCATAGAGTTGCTCTTGTTGCACCCCTAAAAGGATGCAGTCCTAAGATTAAAAAGATTCAAGTCATGCATAGGTAAATTTTATTTCTCCCTACATGTCACTTGGCAACACTGTACACAAAGTTAGCAGCTTGTTAACAGTTGAAATATCCTTATGCAATACTATTATATCAATATAAATTTGTCTTTATTGTATTAACTAAATCATTTTCCAAGGACAAACGTGTATTTATTATAGAGACTTACTGCACATATAAAAAGAGTGAAAGACGAGTTTCAGATAAAATTTCCCAATGCCTCAATTCCTAATAGTCAGCAATATCGTGTTTGATTAATAATACATTTTCTGAGACTGGGAGTATACATGATTGGAAAAGTACAGGTTGGCTGTCACTGCTAACAGTTTGCTAAGACAGAACATTTGACTCGCTCACCCAGAAAATTGTTCAGAAAGTTATGTTCACATGCTGAGTTTTTACTAACTACAGCTTTCAAGGCTACTAAAAACTTACAATTGCATGCTTATTGCATCAGTGTCGTTCAAGAACTGAAAGAAGCAGACCAAGGAAAATATTTAGAGTATTGTTGTTGGTTTCATTCTCTGATTGATGACAATGGTATTGAAATTTTGGATTGTGTTTAATTTAGCATCAAGGCATTGTTTCACCTGGATGGCATTAAGAGCAAAAACTGCTGAATATGGAGCGCTGAAAATGCTTGCTGGTTTCATGAACGAATATTACATACATGTAAAATTGGTGTGCAATCTCCTGTTGTCATGTATTAGAGCCTTTATTTTTTGACAAATCTGCAGATGTTATGGTTTATTGCTACTTAATCAAAACTTTTATTGCCATGTTAGATTTACATGAATAAGAATTTTGACTTCAGCAGGATAATGCCATAAACTGCTGCTAATGTAATACTGTCATATTGCTAATGAAATTCTGAATGTGTTTCAGGAATTTTTTTTCATTTGATGTCAAAAGGGTTGTGTTCTCCAAAATACTCAGATCTTATACCAGCAGACTTTTCCTTTGGGACTATTTAAAAAGTATAGTTTTTAAAAACAATGCTCTTATACTTTAACAAAAGGCTAACATTGAAAGTGAGAATTCAAACATTACCGAGCAAACATTACAAAAAGTGGCTGCAAATATTATGAAACATGTACAAACCTGCTGCGATGAGATTACAGGAAATCATTTTAAATATCTATTGCAAAGGTTATTAAAGTCAATTTAACTATTGTTGTAAAAGTATTTTATTAACATTAATATTTTTGTATAAATTCACGTCGTCAAACAAAGGGTTGCTTTTTTTGAAATACTCATTAGTTTTCATTGCCAATCACCATAAACAAAAATACAGCAAACAGAAAACAAAACTGTATTAACTGTATTCTCAAACTATCTAAAACGTTTGCTATACTGGTTTTAATATTTATTTTTTTTTACAGGAAAATGTTTCTCACCCGAATTTTTTATCTATACTCATATCTATTAGCTTTCACTACCAAAACTATATACTTGAATAAACAACCAACAAATGAGCTTTTTCACATAACATGAAAAATTATAATATTTTGCAGTTGCTGAAGAATGCTTTTAATTAATTATATTATATTTTTGGTTAATATTGTAATTCAGTATATACAGAAATTTTACCAATAAAACTATTTTTCCAAACTCTAAGCCTTTAAATAACAGTTTTAAAACTATCTTGATGTAAATTTTCAGAAGTAAATTTAATTTATTGAAAAAAATTATTTCTTAAAATATGGTATTAGTAAATAAAAATTAAAAAAATGAATACTCATTTACCTACCACCCTCTAGAGTGGTTGCAATGAGAGGGGTGGATGAAGGTCCTGGTCCCACTTGATTGAAGGCACGTACAGTTACTTCATATCTAGCGTAATTTCGTAATCCATTAAGTGTTACTTCATGTCTATGAGAACCTCGAACAGTGCGAACTTCAGGAGTACCTCTTGTCACTTCTCTGTAGGCTATTTGATAACCTATAATCTCATCTTTAGGGGTACTTAATGATGATGGCTATGTAACACAAAAAAAAGAAGAAATTATTACCATTATAAAAAATTAATCAGCTAGCAATCAGTTGAATGTAATTTTGTGTAAGTATTATTACAGATGAACAACAATAGCAGCTGATATATGATTCATAGAATGAAGGTTCAACTCAAATATATAAAAATTTGTAACAGGATATACTTTTCTGTAATTATACTGCAACTAAGTTCTAATTAATGATGAAATAAAAATCAACATACATCATACTCACAATTAGCATAAACTGATATAACAACCTATAAATATGACACTCCCCATTCTTAAAAACAAACTGAAGTACAATAAAGTAGCAGAAGAACCTAACTTGGAAATAAACCCTTTCAAAATGATTACAAAACATCTTACACCTCCAAGTATTATAGAACTTCTAATGCCCTTTCTCTAGTATTTATCTATCTCCATAGAAGCGAATACTCTTTTCTCAACATATAAAACTAAAACAGATATTCACAACAGCAGACATTTTCTAAAATAATATACTGTCGTACTGTTGATAATCCTGTTATATCAGCAAAAAAAAATAAATAAATAAATAAATAAAATAAAAAATAAGGTAATATGAACAAATAGCTTTAATGGTAAATACTTTAACTTTAATGCTAAATACAATGACAATGACGGTATTCTCATTTAAAGTATTTCAAACTGCCCAACCACATATAAATTTCTTCTTTTTGAAGTATCATCTACAAATACATTCATGTTCCCTAAAGATCATGTACAAAATTGTTGAAACAACACATTGGAGTGTTTTTCTATCTGCATTCTACTCAAAATGCAATAGAAATAAAAATACTGATATATGAGTTCTAATCAAAAAGTAGGCTCCTTCTGATTTAAAACACTTCTCTCAGCAGTTTTTCTATTGTTGAAAATATTTTTTTGATTATCACAGTGAATTAACCAGTCAGCAGAATCTAGTAATTCATAGGTGATGGAGAAAAATGAAATAGTACCCTTTGTTGACAGTTTTAGATTTTGAAACATATTCATGATGAATTTTGTTCTGGTTGATTGAATAGAATAGTCAAAATGACCTTCACACTGCATCATGATAGCAGTATCTTCTTCAGCTGGAAAGACAGCCAAACACTGAGAGTTGATTGGGAATTGAGTTTATTGCGTTTCTGTCTCAAAATAAAAAAAAACAAAAAACTGTAAACCCCAATTTCATCTCTGTTATGAATTTCTTTATAAATTAGGATTGGCACTCTTTCAGGATCACATGTCACATTTTACATGCAAAGAGAAATTCTTTTGGTCAAGAATGTAGGATCATTACTAATTTAATAGCAACACAGTGCAAGCAAAGATTTAATTAGACTGAACCAAACAAGATTCTTTTTTCCCCTTTTAATCTCTAATTGTAATTGTATGATTTTCAGTCACTAACCAGTGAAGTTTCATGATTTTATTTTGATTAAAGGCCTGCCAGATAATTTGAGGCTTTCTACTGAGGTTCAGTCTTTTTACAAAAATTAAACCTCCTCTTTAATACATCAAGAACTGAAGCTTCAGTACCAAAAACTCTTTTTTTCTTTTTAATTGTCTCTGACTATACCACTAAGTTTCAGACAAGATCTAATCCATACTACTCCTCGTATTATATTACAAGTAGTTGAAAAAAATTGAGGTTTGATACTCTTCATCAGATGCTTACAGTACAAAAATTATATCTTGCTAACATTTATAAATTAAGACTTGGAAAAATACTTCAGAAATCTAAAAATTTGGATACATTGTAACAACAAATGTATTTATAAAAATTATTACATAAAATAAACACAATGCTCCTGAAATATATAAATTGAACTGCTCAGTCTGCACTAAGTTCTACATTGATGAAATGGGAGACAGCTTCAACAGAGATGTACTGAGCTTCTAAAAAATGATCATAGAATCATAGAGACAACATTTGCTTACCACCTAATAGTTTTGAATTACAGTTCTACTGACATTAAAAACAACCTTGACATTTCAAACATACACTTGAACATTAGAAAATATACAAAACACATGATAGCACCAACATACAAACACAATGATAATCCAACATAAACCACCAGCAACATGAATCATAATCTTAAAATCATTGCGTTTAATAGCTTTGCTCCAGTTTCATGTTTAAAAAGGTTAATCATTTTAAATAAATCAGAGAAGTACATATGGCTAATGAAAATGTATGGCAAGGAATACAATTTTTTGATATAGATTCTAAATTGACTAGTAAATTCTGAGCAAATTTAGCAATTCTTTAAAATTACCAAGTATCAAAGATACTGATGCCATATAAATAAGACTAATGCCATATAAAAAAATTCATCATGAAGAAGACAACTACAACTTGGAAAATGGTTGGATGGTTGGATATAGTGATTCTTTTACAAAATAAAGTTAATAAAGAAAAATCATAATTATTTTTCATTATATACATAATTATTTATTTATTAGTTAAATATGTTGAGGTAATAGACACAACTGCAGTCACTCATAATAGTAAAAGAAAAGTTTTTTAGCATTTATAATTGTTGAGTCTGATCAGAATTCAAATTCAGAACTGTTCATAAAAAATATGGGGATGATTTTGCCTCATCACAATAGCTGGATACATATTATCACATAAATTTAGTATTTTAAACCCACAATTTATGATATATAAGCTTAAAATATTTTCTAATATAATCAGATATTTTATAGGAAAAAAATACTTACCTTCCACTTTACTAACAAAGATTCAGGGGCATTTGCTTCTGCTACAATGTCTTCAGGTGCATTACTTGGTGCTTAAAAAGAAATAAAATTTTTTAAATAATTAATACAGAAAATATGCGTAAACAATTTTTTTTTTAACAAAAAAATTAGCGGTATAACATAATATTATTGAAATTTCCAAGAACCATTATTGGGAAAATAAAAATGTATAACTAGATAGATAGTACAAAACTTTTATATTTAATATGAATAAGCATATGATATTTAACATACTAGAATAATGATATATCATACTACAGCATGGGTAAAAAAAATTTTAAATACATAAAATGAATTTTTATTTTTATAAACATTGGAAGAAAAATTATTTTTTTGTAATATTTTATAAATACATTTTCATAATGTATTTATTTTTACAAATTTTTCTCCATTCTTTTCATGCTAATTTATTTAAGGAGTAATTTTAACTTCCTTGTTTGGAGTAGAATATTATTGTAATCGTGAAAAATATTGTTTTTCATATTTCAATGAAAATATTCATTTTGACCAACCCTCATACCATTTTGACTAGTTTCAGAATCTGTATGTATGTATGTATCTTGCATATCTCAAAAATGATCAGCCGTAGAATGTTGAAATTTTATATTTAGGACTGTTGTAACATTTAGTTTTGCACCTCCCTTTTAGATTGCAATCGAATGGACCAAAAATGTGTATACAGTCAGATATCTAAATAAATTTAGATATTGGACTTTTTCTTAACTGCAGTAATAAGTCCTTGTTGAGAGCTTTTCAATAATTATCATAAGTGGTACTTATTTTCATTGGTTCCAGAGATATAACCAAATAAAATTTTAATTAAAGAAATATTTAGATCTTACAAGGGAAAGGCACATAATTTCAAATCTGACTTCATATTCATATATTTAAATTTAAAAAAAAATTTAAATATATTAATTAATAATTATTAATATCTGATTGTAATAAAAACAAACAATAAATAATAATTAAAAATAAAAATACAAAAAAACAATCTGATGTGGATACAACATGACTTCCTTGTATGCCTAAAATTATATCTACACATTTTTTTAACATGAAAAGTACAAACAATTTTGTTTAATTAATAATGTTTGATAGTTACATTTTTTTTTATTGTTATTGAATTATTATTTATAGTAAAATAGTTTTACAATCAGAGGTACTAGTAAATCAATATATTTAAATTAAAAAAAAACAAGTTAAAAAAAATAGGTGCATATGAAGTCATATTCAAACTGATGTGTGCTTGGATACAGATCTGACACATTATCACTTAACACCACCTATCTACTTCAGTGACAAGAAACAAAATTAATGTATAAACTAATATAAAATACTGATATGGACACCACTAAAAATTGTGATGATGTGGTGTCCACCACAATGCAATTGTGCATGTCCACTTTATTAAAGAATTGGAGAGGATCATATCTCATTTTCAAATGAAATAAATCTAAATGAAGTGCAACAACAAATGTGTGTATGTAATTAAATAGGCATACAAGAACTATTAATATAAGGATGATGCACACATCAGATTTTATATCTATACTACTTTTAATAACTCATTAGGATCAACATGATGAGTACTTAAAAACAGGAAAAAGTAGATAATTTTAGATTTTTAATAAATGTTAAGAGCATGGTCTCAATTTGGCCCTAACATAATTTTTTTTAATTCATTTGAATTCAAACTTTCCTCTTCACAAATTCCTGATTTTGATGATTCCTTTATTATTTATCCAAGGAAACACCTCTAGCAATCTTATATATTTTTTTTAGAAAACTTAAGTGGAAGATTTTGTAAACAAGAAATCTCATCTGCATGAACAATGCTATTTTTTTTTTTTATAATCATATCTTAGAATTGGATTTTTTTAGTGTATGTTATTATAAACTGAGTCATTCTAAATTTCAAAGTATTTTTATGTGAAATTAAAAACAAAAAATTATTTGGAAAATTTAGGATATGAAAATTATCACATCTTCTCACATTCTTTAACTTATTTGGAAAAACTGTCATTTTTCATCTTTTACCTGCATTCTTATTTTTATCAAGATGCAGGTTTATCACTTTTGACTGCTAATTGGTTATTTTGCCAATTGGGTTAAATGCTTTTGGCCTATCCATATATTGGATAAAAATAAAGCAAAAAAAAACTTAACTAAACTTTACTAAATTTACACTTGACTAACTTATTTTTTTACTCATTTAAATTTTGACTTGTGGAAGGTAGATGATGTCACAAACTTTGTGTGATTTTATTGTGATTATCTGGTGTTTCAATGGTCTATTATATCTTTTTAAGATTAAATTTTGTTATCCTAAGATATTTTTAATATTTGTAATCATTTTAATTTAATTTTAATGGAAAAATCTTAAAAGCTAGATAAACTAATTTTTTAAATTAGTTTTTAATAAGATTTACAAAGAAATTAAGTAACACTTAGAAATCTATTATGAAGAGTAATAAGCATACTATTTCTGATACCTTCTTGTAGGGTGACAGCATGAGTTGTATGACTTGGTATGCCAGGCCCAACTTCATTGATAGCAATTAAACGAAGGGTGTAAACAGTAGCTGGTGAAAGTGCATTAAGACGAGTAGAATGAATATTTCCACTAACTGTAACATTATTCCATGTTGGGGCTGAATCTTCTTGGAATTGTACAACATACTGTGTAGTTGGTGAATGACTTGGAGAAGGAGGAGCCCATCTCATACTTAACCAACGACTTCCTACTTCCACTACTTCTACTCGAGTTGGAGCTTCAGGAGGTTCTGTATTTATAAAAACAATTAAAATTATTATTTCTATGATTAAAAATTCTGTTTGTGTATTATTTGAATTATAATTGATTAAATTTAAATAAGTAAAGATATCTGTTAGCAAACTACGTAAATTTATTTTAAAAAATTTGTTTGTTTCATTATTCTTATAAATCTCCAAGAAAAAGTAAAGTAAAATTAAAAAGTTTATTCCAAAGTTATACAAAAAAGTAGTTAGATAAATTAGAGATAATAATTTAAATCTAAAAATAGAGAACTTAAGTAAGGATGATAAAATTATTTTTTCACTAATTTTATTTAACTGACTGAGAAAAATGTTGATGAATAGGCATCTAGAACAACTAAAAATAACAGTATTGTAAAGGTACTATTTTTTAGAACATGTGTACTAAATTATAAGTTGGCTAATATTCAATCCAACTTATAATTCAACTTGGATATACGAGGGACGTTCAATAATTAATGAGACAAATTGATATAGAGAAAAACTGTTCATTCAATAACAATGTAACTTTCTGAAGGTCAACTTGGCAACTTTGGGAACACATTTAATCAGATGTTTAATTATTGACCTAAACATAACCACTTTTGTTGACATCATAATGTCAGCTTCGCTTGAAACATGTACACTGGAAGAGCAACATTCAGTGATAAGATTTTTGTTATAAATGATGTGAGCAAAGGATTCGTATATAACACGATATAGACTTTGTCACAATTTTTAACAATACTTTCACGGTCGCCAATTATAGTGAGAAGATGATTTGTAAATAACCAACACGATATCAAACTTCCTCACAATAATTTATTTAACACAACAACAAA
>JAAAKQ030174294.1:0-12421 GCA_010016005.3 Zanna intricata
GTGTATAGTATATGTGATTAAAATAGTCTTTCAAAGAAGATTGCAAAATAGTATATTTATTCATAAAATTAATTCACACTGAAAGTTGTAATTGAATGCTTTCTTGATGGTAGGTACCATCAACTTGACTTTTTTGTTTGTTTTCTTCAATAATACTGCTGGAGACGATATGTTTTCTATACACTATGCTGCTGAACAATAGGTTGGTGATTGGCATCTTGCAATCATTGCTTAGCGATTGACGCATATCGTAGTAAAATCCCTTGGGATAGGAAAGTTTCTCCAGCCATTCTACATTCCGTGCTCTCATTATGCTTGAGAATACGTGAGTATTCGCTCAAGATATTAGTTTTTTATTAATTTACAAATAATTTCAATAAAATTTTATTACTTTTTTTTTTAGAATAACTTTTTAAATTAGCTGAATGTGTTTCAATGTTAAATTGTTTCTATTTTAATAACTGAATAAATGAATACAATTGTATTAAAGCATAAATTGATGATTAAGGTAAAAAATTTTTTTTTTTTTTTTAAAAACGAAATTCTGAAGAAAGATATCCTACAAAAATATTTGTTATAAAGATATTACATTGTAAATTATTTTGTAGCTTTGGTGCAGTAAATTAATTTTATTAAATTACACAATTAAATTATAGAAAATGGCAGAAAGTAAATTACAGAATAAATATATAAAATATGTTTTACTTCCTTGTAGGAAGTAAAGAAAATATTATGATCGCGAAAATTTGAGTTTTCAGATTTCAACGGAAATATTCATTTTCACCATTCCTGAATCCATTTTGACTACTTTCGACGTGACATTTGTACGTACTTATGTATCTCGCATAATTCAAAAAATATTTGCCGTAGGATGTTGAAATTTTGGATTTAGAACTGATGTAACAATCTAGCTGTTCACTTCCCTTTTTGACTGCAATCGACTGAAACAAACGTGTCAAAAAAATTTCAACATTCAAAAAATATTTGGATTTTGGACTTTTTCTTAAAGGCAGTAATAATCTCTCATTCAGAGCTTTTCAACGATATATCATAAACGGAACTAATTTTCATCGGTTCCAGAGTTATAGCCAATTATAATTTTAATTAATTAAACTTTAGGATTTTACAATGGGAAGGCACAATGATTTGAAGTAACGTCATCTCGTTTTTTAATTTAAATATATTGATTCATTAATAATTATTAACACTGATTGTAAAATAAAAATTTATGATACATAATAATTTAATAATAACACTAAAAAAAAGCATTTATGAAAAAATATCAGAAGTTATTGATGAAATAAAATTTAATGTACTTTCATTAAAATAAAAATTTGTATAAGTGATTTCAAGGAAGTCATTTGGTGCCCATATCAGATTTTTTTTATTATAAATAAACGCTCACTGTATTACTTAATTAATATTTGATATAGTTACATCATACTTGATCTAAATCTTCACTGAACGATTCATTCTGTGTTGGATTCAATGTATATATAGATTGAAATAAAATGTATTGCATGTTAGCTATTTCATACAAATTTTTTTTCTGTACAGCGTTGCAGGTTTTTCTCATACTTCGTGCTTTTATTAGAAAATATAAAAAAGAGAATTTTCATTAGTGACGGCACAAGACCATAATTAATTAATGACGCCGTATAATGAAAACAATTTCCTCTAAAAAATAATAAATACAAATAAAATACTTTTAGAAATTGTACGAGCTGAATTTGAGAGAATATTTTTTTCTTCATTGACTCATCCCCTCAGAAATCTACCGACATCACAGCTTGTAGACACGCACACATTTGAATGTATATACTCCGGAGAGTTGCGATTTCAGAATCATAAATATTGTAAGGAATATGCGTACAGTGCTTGGGAGATACAGATTTTCAACATTTCCTTTTTTACCACACTTTTATTTGAAATATTCCGTAGCATGTAAAAAGTAATGCGGTTATATTTAAATTGAATTTATTTTGATGTTATTTTCAATATAGAAAAAACCAATAGAAGCACGATAAAAATATATACCTTTATATACCTTAATATGTGAGATCATATTTCAAAATTAATTTATCAGATGAACTAAAAGCCTACGTTTACCCTTACACACAAGTATGGGCACAAACACCAAGTTTATAGATTAGTTTCTAATTTTACGTTTAAGTCAAACTCATTTAATTTTTATTTTTTTATGTCTAAAATTAAATATTTCTGAGGCATAATTTATAGTGCAATAATACGGAAGTTTACCGAAAAATATTGGTGCAGTTTTTTCTTGTTTTCATTACTTTTCTTTACTCTTTCCTTTCTTCCACAGCCTTCCGCAGCGTGATCCCTAATTCCACTCACTATTCAACAATCACCTATTATCCTGCCTAGCCTATTTGTGTATTTAGTTATCAAATACAAAATCGAAAAAAACAATTCCTCGATTGCATTTTCGGTCGTAAATCTCTATTAAATAGCAGTTTCAATGACCAGGTCTTGTTTGTCTTAGGATAAAATTAACAATAGAGAATTCATGCCCATATCAAATTCCGTATTTCTGAATACAGAATTTACACTATACAGATTTGTAGAAATGAATACATCATGTGATATAAAATAGGTAAAGCGGGAGTTTAGAACTCTGATAACTAGATTTAGCTTTGTCGTTAACGTGTAATGGGTGGCAAAAGACATCGGGTAGTCTGTGCTTAGGGTAGGTAGTCTCTATTCTTTTTAATTCTGAGCTAGTCAGGAAATGACGTAAATCTATATAGGTAACTAGTTTGTAGTTTAATTTTATACATCCATTAGTTGTTTATTTAACGAAATGTGATTAATTTAATACGGTACATCTCCACGGATGTGAAATGTTTAATTAATAAAAAACGTCAAATCTACTTCTTGGAATATTATTAACGATTAAAGCGTCTTATTATTTTCAGAATAATTTTTTTCATTGTTGTAAGGAAAGTTTATTTCTACAGTTTCTCATTTTTTTAAGGAAGTAGATTATTCCTTAACCCAAATCCGGTTGTGATTTGAAATTGAAATATTAATGACATTTTAAAACATATCTAAATTTAACAAAAAAAAAAAAGATTGTGGTATTTAAATCTTCAGTAAAAAAAATAGTATACCTATTTTTTGGGGAATTAAAAAAAACTATTTTTTTTGTTTTAATGGAATAAAAAACATGCATAATTCAAGTATGTGAAAAACACTAGTAAATTAGTAAGAAAATATTATTTACCCAGAATGGATGGACACTTTTTTAGTAGAAAAATTAGCTTGACCAATGTAGGAAATATTACGAGGCTGTGTGAGCATAAACCGCATCACAAAATCTAGAATAGTCTATCAGATTCCTTCATGACATTTGCCTATGTCGTCATATATCAACAAAAATTTCACCCAAAAAAAAAAAATAACTAATATGGTTCTGAACTATAAGATATATATATATATACATTTAACAATCGTCTTTTGTAATACAGTCCACTGACACACCTTTGTTTTGTGAAAAGAATAACCAGACCATAGTTTGGAATTTCATGGGAAAATGTGGGGGTGGTTGATCATTCTCACGTTCAACTGGGGTCTGGACGGCAGGTAAAGAAGGTAGGAGGATAAATACTGTGGAGAATACCAGTTGAAATTATCACTGCGAAATGAGTCTAGCAAGCGAGAAGTTATGATGCGAGTCTGCAAGGAGAGTTCTGCCAGATGTCAGTCAGCAAGAGTATTCTGCGAGGAAGTCAAAAAAGAAGCAAATTTCTAATGAACTAAATTCGGCGTGTTTACAGTGACGTTACGAGTAACTCCAGTACATGAAAACAAGAAATGATTTGGTGAGTTACTCTAAGACTATAAGTGAAAGAGATAATGTATTAAATTTCATTCATAATCTGTTAGGGTAGCTTTATTTGTGAACAGAAAAGGTATTTGCAGTAAAAGAACTTTATAGTTGTCTTATCTATTGTACTATTATTGTTTATACAAGACTGGTGGTTAAAATTGTCAAGACTAGCAATCTTGCCAATGTCTTTTTTAATGGACTGTATTCTGGTTTTCATTTTTTATCTACCTGTGAATAAATCTTGACGATTTCCTTAAATTCTGTTTTTATGTAATAATTGTTTTTTTATTACTATTCTTATTATTGTGAATTGTTTAGTATAGTCGATTGTTATTACGATTAGTATTATCATTATTATATAATTTATTTGTCTTTTTTTACTTACGTTATTTAAATACTAAATTATTATTTAAATAATTAATTATTTAATATAATTAAATAATTCCAACTGCCAATTTCTCAATACCCTGAGCGAGCCGCGAACACACGATATTACTATTTAAAAAACAAACAAGATTAGAAAACTTCACCCACTCATCGACGCAAATGAAAACGATCACTTCAGATTGCTTTGAAAAATGGTTGAGCTGCAACAAGTAAAAAATGCAAAGCCAGCAGAATTATAAAAGATTAGTAGTACTTAACAAATTTTAAACCCCAAGTTATTATGAGTTTTGTTCCTGTCTAAAATATTCTATCAAAACATTAATGTGAAATAAAAGGAGCATGCTCATGGAAGTCATCGTTTGAATTCAAATCAGACCAGCGCTATAGTGGTAATCCATCTTGTGTGTGGCTATAGGATAACGGGTGACGTGAGTATTGATATTTGTTCTTTTAATGAATTTGTGTTTTCCTCCTGATATTTTCTTTAATTAAATTCAATAATGTTCGTAATGAAGTGGTTTCAAATAATATTTAAATTGTTAAAGTAGAAGGGGCTTCATTTTACCACATTTTGCAGAATAGCAAATAAAAAAATTAAAAAACCATCTTAAGAACATCTTAGGCTGTAAAAAAAGTAACGTGAGTCAATATCTGTTTTTAAAAACATGCTGTTGGCAGTATTGAGGTTAATGCAATTACAAATTAGATTTTTGTTAATTTTTAACTTAAATCATTAATTTAACTTATAAACATTTTTAATAAGATTCCTTGGCATATTATTTTTTTAATGAAGATTAGTGTAACTAAAGGTGAAAAGAGACAGCAAAAAATATAAGTAAAAAAATTGCGATAAAGAATAATTTCAAAGCTAATATCCAAGACTATGATAAAATAAAGACAAGCATGTTTCAACATAATCTCGGTTATCTGCTCCTGCTGTCAGCGTCAACCTAAAAACGCTATGCAAACATTTATATTCATTGACTGTATTATACAGTCAGTGAATATGTGGTGATATTTACCTTATATTCATCAGAGATTGAGTTGTGCTTCAAACAATATAATTTTGCTACCAGAATCCTTTATGTAGAGCTTTTCCTGAATTCAAATCACTCTGTTGTGGTAATCGTTAACATGAATCGTGGTGGAAAGGTTACGTTAAAATTAACTCATTCTTAGTTTATATAAACTAACTATTTCTCTTCCATCCTCTGAAGATATACCTTAACGGAGGTTCCGGAGGTAAACAAAAAAAAATATATATATATAAATATTTCTCTCTCTATTTGTGTCTCTCAAATGTTTAGCAAAATAAAACAATAAAATCCAAGAATACTTAATTAAGTTTAAAAAATATATATATAAGAAAGACAAGATGGCAACAGTATGAGTTTAGAAACAGATGTAGATTTACGTTTTTTTCTTTAATATCTAAGGTGTACCCTAATTTTTTTTTATTATTGTATACACTCCGAAAAAAATTGGTACATACAATTTTTTACTTACACTAATATTTAATTAAATATTAACTAATATCCAAGCATTACATAAAAACCTTTATAATACAAATATATATGATTTTATTTAAAACCACCTTCTGTTAGTAGGAAGAATTTAATAGAACGAACATGTATCGATATTGTATCGATACAATTAATTGTATCGATATAAACTGAAAGATATTTTCTTTATCTGTTAATAAATTATTTAATTATTTTTATTTAACCTAGCGATTCAAAATTTATATTCTTGTAAATATATCCGGATGGTAATCTCCAACACAAGTTGGCCTATGGAAATACCTAATTTTCAGTCCAGTTAACTTTGTATCATTTTGTATGTAGGATGACTTGTATGTAACTTTTAAGTTTTAGTTTAAAGCCTACTATTTTTTTGTAATTTGTATGTGTTTGACTGAAAATAAAATATATTATTATATTATTATTATTATTATATGCAAACTCATCTAATACTCTAGAACATACAAACATGGATCAATTATCCATAAATTATTTTATCTTGTGATGCTGGGTCTCCTGACCACTGCCAGATTTCTTATGGTATCCTAATATTCTAGAAAATATAAAAACACCGTAAATTATAATAATATATTTCTTTTTATTAGTGTGCGATAACAGCTGAAATATAACCATTAAAGAGTGTGTCTCGTTAACACGAAAACAAAATTACACTTTTGGTCTTTATCTAGATCAGTCAACAAATCATATAAATTTATTGTAATTCTAATTTTTTTCTTCTAAATGCAAGAAGTCTTCTTCTATTTTAAATTTAAACAGGAAGTCCAGTTTTTTATGTCGTTCGTAATGAAATAAATGTCATGAGAAAACGAACAATATAGAAATTAAAAATATAAGAGGAAATGATAAAAAGAGATTTGTGTTGAATGAATGAAAAAAAAAAAAGGAAAAAAAAGAATAAGAACACTCTTTCTCATTTTAACTTGATATAAAGGACGACCGAAGACGATCAACGGAATAAAGCGCTTTGTATTTCACAACGGGAATTGGATGAGAGAGGCCCAGCTAATGAGCCTCGACAGCCCGACGTGGTGCCTTGCTGTGGTCTGATCACGATCCTAATGAAACTGCAACCCTATTGTCATAAATCGTAGTCTTCTATCTCTTGAAGCTATGTCTTTATTCACTGAAGACGATGATGATGGCAATGATATGAATGACATGGATTTTAATAATAATAATGTTCACGACATGAAAAACAATCATATTATTGACATTGAAATAAAATTACTTCAATACATTTTACTCATAATAATAATATCTTTATTTAATCTTTACGTTTAAGAATATTAAATTTGAAACAAAATTAATGCGATAATTAAAAACGATATTAATACATTTCATTATTTTCGTTTTTGTTGTAATAAACATGTTATTTTTTAGCATTTGTACATATATCACAAATATTGACATTAAATTAATATTCTACATGAATTTTAATGTCAAATAATAAAAAATGAATTCATCTAAAAAGAATCATGCGCTAAAATTTTACTCGTTAAATCAATATGTACCAAACCGAAAATTTCAGACTTTTATTTTTTTTAACTAACATCAGTTTTAAATATTCAATATATTTCCCTGAGAGTTACTAAATGAAAAGCTAGTATTTTTAATTAAAAATAGTAAATTCCTAAAAAATTATCATCACTATTTTTAGACATTTTCTGTTGAATACGTTATAAATGATATCCTATCATATATTGTTATGAAGATATGTTATTAATTTGTTCTGTAAATACACACAAATTTATTCCGTTTACAGACCTTTAACTTCCCAAAATAAGAAGCATATGAAAAATCATCTTTATAAATAACAATACTTCAATTATAATAAATAAAAATGAATAAATTAAACAGTATAAGCTTAAAAATTAATGGTAATAAGCAAAGTCAATGTTACTACAAAAAATATTCAAAGAATTTTCTATAATTTTCAAAAAATATCATCCGTATGATTCCCAAGAAAATATTTAAGTACTAATAGAAGGAGCTATGATCTAAGAGAAAAGATCACAGAAAAATATTTTTAATAACTTATAAAAATATTCCATTTAATGATTATGTCTAATTCCATAAATCTTTCATTATATTTAATTTATACAAGAAAAAAATTAAAACAATAAAAAGGAAAAAATTATTTTTTAGGAAACTGTTATATTTTCTGATAAGAAATATATTCCGTTGTATCGTTTCTACAATAACAACCGGCGTTTAGATTTACTATATATCAATTTGTCTCTCTTCTCTTTATATACTCTTTTCTGTATATCAACTCTCTCTTTCTCTCTTTATCATTTTTTCTGTTTAGCCTCCGGAACTACCGTAAGGTATTACTTCAGAGGATGAATGATGATGATATGTATGAAGTTGAATGAAGTGTAGTCTTGTACAATCTCGACCACTTCTGAGAAATGTGAATCCAACCACCAAAGAATACCGGTATCCATGATCTATTACTCAAATCCATATAAAACCTTTACTAGGATTTGAACCTTAGAACTCTCGACTTCCAAATCAGTTGATTTACGATGTCAAGTTAACCACTATACAGCTTGGTACGCTTAATTTGTCAATACTGTGTGCGTTAAAAATTCAGTTTTGTATTTATGAATAATATTATTCGTTGTATGTTAGTTATTCTTTATACTGACTGTGGGAAAGTAATTTTAATTTATTATTTAAGTATTCCTTACAATACCAAAGAAAGGAACATGTAAAATTCTCAGAATTTAGCTATAATACAGAGGACTAAGAAATTATTTGTAATCATTTATGCAACATCTGCAGAAATTACAAAACAAACATCTAACTTGATTTAACTGAGGTACATCTATTATCTGATGAAATAAGTTGATGTTTTCATTATAATCTTTAATTCCATAAAGTAGACATCTTGATATAATTCATTTACTGGCATAATTTGAAACCGCATGTCTTTTATTTTTACAACGATAATTCAGCAAAATTTTAAAATATTTTTGGGTGTAAGATTTACTGTAAAATACATGTATATATATTTAAAATCATTTACACCTTGTTGTTACAAATATTATAATTAATATTCATTTATTTTTTTGACAATAAAAGCTAGAAAGACAAAATTATATTCCAATCATCATATAAATATCACTAAGGCATTCTTCAGTGATTTACAAAATACGCTTGTGTATATCCTCATAATCCACAAACGAAGTTTAAAAATTGGTCGTCATGACTATATCACTCTCTTTTGTTTTCTATGAAAGTGAAAAAGAACTTTGAATTCTTTCAATTTTGAATTCTAGAATTTATTGTTATATTTAATAGTTTAAAGCTCTATTTATTTTTCATTTAATATAAGTTTCTTTATTGTGTTTTTACCTTACCTTATTTTTTATTTCACCTTATACTATTATATGGCTAAACGTAATAATTAGTGTTTACTGGCAACTTCTTTCAGTGCAGTAATAACAAATACATAATGAATAAAAATTTGAATAACTTTTAACTTTTTTGAATTGAAATACACTATTATTTATTTTTAAAAGGATGTACTTCCTCTGGTAAATTTTAAGACAATATCAATTTATCTATTACGTTGTAGCCTTATACCGGTTAATATGATGGTATCCTAATAGTTACGCTAAAACATTTCAATTTACGCAGATAGTACATTACAATTACATCATGTGTAGTAAAATATACCATATTTTCCAAGTGCCAAATACTAAGCGCAGCGCTTTATCTTTGTATTTTGTGTGAAGGTGAAGTATCTTACTACATTATCACAAACCTTATTGTAGGTTATTTTTTTAATATATTACCGCATTTAATTGTACAATAAATACTACCGTTCTTCAATAAATTTATAAAAACTAATTTTTCTTATTACACATATAAAAAAAAAAAAATGAAAACAAATTCTTTCTTCTCTTACAATTTCATTCTATTAAGTGAAATTTGTTACCAAATTATTACTTCCATTATTCATGTATTACTTTTTTTAATTTAAACTTAATAGATTATTTAATTATTTTGCTTACATGAAAAATTAATTTAAACGTCAGCAAAACATTTTTGTAAGTGTATGTTTAGAGCGTTGCATGAAAGTAAAACCAGGACGATCGTAGAACCTGATATGAAAAGGTTATAAACTTTTTAAATGCGATGCTATAGAAGAATTTTAAAAATCAGGCGGGTGGATAAAATGACAAATAAAGAAATTTTACGGCAAATTGATAAAGAAAGAACCATTTGGAAAAGTATAGTTAAAAGAAGAGCCAGTCTTATAGGACACATATTAAGTCATCCTGGAACAGTCACTATAATATTAGAGGAATAGGTAGATGGGGAAAATTGTGCAGGCAAACGTTTGGAATATGTTAAAAAAACTGTTAGGGATGTAGGATATAGGGGGTATACCGAAATGAAACGAATAGCACTAGATAGGGAATATTGGAGAGCTGTATCAAACCTGTCAAATGACTAAACACAACGAAAGATGCTTATTGAGATGTTTTATTTAATTGAAGACTTGTCAAATGCTGGATTGCATTTTTCTTATTTTTAGAATTATTCAGCATAGATACTCTTGGGTTTTATTTCGGTGTATTTTATAAAAAATTTACAATCTAAAAATAATGCCTTGTGAACTGGGAATTTTCGTTAATGAAAAACCTAACGAGTTTCTATTATGGTAAAACTTTTGTATTATTTTCATACTTTTTTAAGATGATTCATGTAAAAATAAAGATTACACTCTATTAAAAAAGTTATATTTGTAATATTTTCCTAATTTTTATTAAAATTTTTCATTCCCTGATATTTGATTTTCTATTAATCATTACTACTTATGAATAATACATAATTTTCAATTAAGAGGCAGACAATAGAAAATATAAGTTAAAACAAGAGTCAACAAAAAAATATTGTTGAATCTTAAATTAGCAAAAGCTTGTAGTCTAATATTTTTTGCCGATTTAAAACCTGTTAATGTCAATAATAGTAAGTAGTTATTGGTAAGTAGTAACTACCATCATATGATAAGTATTTAATGAAAGAAGCTTGGAAAACAAATTTTCAAAAAGTTTACAATGTTTTACTTAAAAACTACAATAAATAATAATTTCGATTGTTAATCAATCATCATTAGTAGTTATTCAGGAAAAATAAAATATTAGAAAATTATTAAATTAATATATAAATGAAAAGAAAAATAAATAAAATGAATCACTGTTTCACAAATAAATAAATGATTCTTCTGAAACACTGTAAAACGAATATTTTTAGCAACATGTTTAGAGTAAGAGTAAAAAAAACACAAATACTATTTTCCTTTTGAGCCATCGTAATAGAAAATGAAATTTACCAAAAAACGTCAAACTCAGATTTTCCAGTACGATTGAATACTAGCTTCTTATAGGTTGCATAGATAAAATTAATCTCATTAATGATCTAGATAACGTTGACCTTTAACCGAAGAAAGAGATATCCACACCCACGAACAAAATTTAGGTAGGAAATAAATTTTAAGTTTATTTTCTGATGATGTATGGAGAGAACAAAATGATATTTTCTTTAAAAATCACAACTTTACTGAGGCAAGGAAATCGGTTTCTGTCCTGAATAAAACTAATTCCATAGAATGAGCGACGTTTAAATTAAATAGATTTGTTTGAAGACAGTTATTTGTAATTTACAATATTTAAGACAAAAGAAAGAATAAAACTACAGTAAAGAGTAGTTGGCCGTTATAGAGAAACGGCAGTAGCCCCTGCATTTCCTAGAAAGTAATTACAAGATTAATTTGTTATAAACGATAATTTAAACAAATATTTATTATAAAATCATCCGCTTATGTTCCTCTCCGGATAATTTTTGCTGTAATTTCGATCATGGACGAACTAATTATGCCATTGTGATTAATTTGGCGGCTGGAGATGGTGAAATGGCCTCTGTCGTTTTGTAAATTTTCCACCAGACATTGAAAAACGTGAAGTGTCAGGCGGTCTGCTTTTGTGGACAACCTGGGCGACTTTGTCAAATCTAGCGGCAATCCGTCGAATATTCAAGTCCACGACTTGAATATGGTTGAAGAATGCCGGTAAGAAACGACTGATAGGCCTACCGTCAACCACGCTGCTGGTCAAAGTGGAGTGGAAGATGTATGCTGACTTCTTCGTTCTATTTAAGAAGCGGGATCCTCTCTACACGTAAAAGTCCACATCCGGGTGCGAGTGAAGCGCCGGGAGGCGCTGCTGAATAGTTCAGCAAGAATTCCTAAGGTAGAGGGCGCCACTACAGCTCAAGCGGGAAGGGGTGGTCGGAGGGTCCACATCCTTGTTAAATTTGTTATTGGCACGCTGTGGAATGACTCACCATGCAAGAAGAGTTCCAAACGGAATTTCGACGAGTCACGCGGGAGGCACTGACGATCGACATTCTGGCCTACGTCAATCTGGGAGTGGCCTGTATGGTGATGAGGCGCTCCTTCAAAGATCTTGATTTCGTTGTTAAAGTCCGGCCCATAGGGCCTAGTCTTGTAGTGGTCCGGATTGGATTGGCCACTGTTTCACCTGCAGTGACAGCCATTATAGCTCCAAGCGCTATATAAATGGTGGACAGGCACTTGCTGGTATTCAGCGACCGAGGCGCGGTAGCA
>JAAAKQ030174305.1:0-10852 GCA_010016005.3 Zanna intricata
AACAAAAACTACTAAAAGTTAGCCGAAATAAAAAAAAACTACTCATAAGTATTCAATAAAAATGTGAAAAAAGCAATGAAATAATAATACATAATTACTACCACGCATAAGAGCTAACAATCGTTTCAATGCAAGAATGCGTAATATTTTTTACCATTTTTCTACTAATAATTTTGTTTTGTTTAAAAATTTTTCAAGTTCTATGTAAAAAAAAAAAAAAAATAAAAAAATAAATCATCTGAACATATATCAGGAAAACATCAGATTATGCTTATTGTGATATCACAATACAAATGTTGATAAACAAAAAATATTCTAACCCTGTCTTCACAAACATTCATTTTTTAGTAAAAAAAAAGAAGAAAAGAATAAAAAAGTAACTTATTACAGGGTCACTGGAATAACTTAACCTGAAGAATAAACCAATAATCATTAAATATAAGGTTTGAAAAATAAACAAAACAGAATGGTTGTTTCTAATGGGGGAAAAAAAAGCGACATTTGCCGAAGACTTCAAATGTTTACACCATTTAATTGAACTTTTACAGCAAAATTATTTATTTAATTAGTGTTGAAAGAAGAACTTGTTTTTTTTTTTTTTTTTTTTTTTTTTTTTTTTTATTAGAATGACTTTCAATAGCGATCAATTATTGCAATCAATGGCTGAAAAGATTTAATTCTAGTAATGATAGATTGAGAGATGGGCTATTATGTTAAATTAATTTGGACACAGAAAAAATATAATAAAGAAATATTTCAGACAATTTCTTTTTCTTAGTTGAAATGATGCTTACAAAACAAAGATGAAAAAAAAATGACAAAAATACACCTATAAAGATATTGGTGAAAAAATATTTTAAGGAAATACTGAACGTTTTGAAAGCACACCTAAGGCTACAATTATAACTTTTGTAAAAGGATCCAGAAATAAATCTTCTGTGACAGTTACAATAAGTATACTACTATAAATAGAATATAGAATTCCAAAAAAAAAAAAAAAAAAAAAAAAAAACTTTTTATTATTATTATTGAATGTATAATGAAAGTAAATCAATATTCTTTAGAAAAAGATTTCCGTAAACAAGATAATAGCTTTAAGAGTGGTGTGGGGGTTAATTAAAATAATAATGTTTTGTCTAATTAAGAAAATCGTTATCACGTATACCTGGAAGGTTTCCTAAGGAATATTTCCTGGAAACTGACAATTCAAAAGTTTTCCTTGATCGTTCGATGAAAATTATGAATCAGCTTTTGTAATCCATGAAATATCACACTTAGATTTATATAAAAAAGAAAACAAAGAAATATAATCCTGCGATTGGACTTGTTTATTACAAAGTCACATTTAATAAAAATTTTTTAACAGATTTAACAAGAAGTTAAGAAAGAAAGTGACATTTTTTATTGGCTTATCGTAACAGTAAATAAATTTTTGATTACAGTGCATCATCTTGATTCTTCGTAATAAAAAATTTATTAAAAAACTAAAATACATACAAAAAAAACACGATACATTATTGAAAACTTGTCATCCAATCAATATAAACATTACATTTACTTACAGAATTTTTCTATAAAATCATAAATACAAAAAAAATGTTAAATATATATATAGTATGTCATAATCTATTCGTTTTAGGGGACCTAGGCCAAGTTGCTCATAAAAATAGCAGAGAACCGTTATTAAAAACGAAAACAAAGAATCCATGTTAAGCTTAATGGAATGAGAAGTAAAGTGGTTTCCTCAGCTTTCTTCACAGGTCTGAATATTAGTATTGTGCTTTAAACAGTTGATATTAAGTATTAAAAGCTTTACATCTACATAGCCAACGACAAACACATACACAACACACACCCACACGTACGCGTCCACACACACACTTAACCTTTTTCTTTATCTGTTTAGCCTCCGGAACTACCATAAAGTATTACTTCAGAGGATGATGTGTATGAATATGTATGAAGTGTAGTCTTGTACAATCTCAGGTCGACCACTCCTGAGAAGTGCGGTTAATTGATACCCAACCGTTAAAGAACATCGATATCCACAATCTAATATTCAAATCTGTATAAAAATAACTACCTTTACTAGGATTTGAACCTTAGAACTCAAGACTTCGAAATCAGTTGATTTGAGATGTCGTGTTAACCACTAGACCAACCCGGTGGATTACACACACACACACTTAAACAAAAAAAAAAATTAATGTACATCTTTCTGGTGTAAGTAACTCACTGCATACATTGAACATCTCTCAAAAAAGGAAAGAAAAATTTATGCACAAAAAATCAAAATCACAAAAATTATCTAATATTCTACTTGTTATATATATATATATTTTTACAGGATAATGAGAATTAATAAGTCAGTGAATAAAATTTTACATTTATGAATGATAAAATGAATAATCAAAGATTAAATAATACTGTTATTAAAATAAATTTTCAACTTGGATTGTCTAAAAGTGATAAAAAATTTTTAATCAACATCTTTGCATATTAAAAAAAAAACACAAGTAGAAATACTCTTTTCATAGTGTTCCTCATGCAATTTTTATTTAGTTGTAAATAATTATATATATATATATATATGTATGTGTATATATATATATATATATATATGTATGTATATATATATATATATTACTAAATACTGATTTATTAACATACGCAATTAGCAGGTCATGCCAATTAAAACTGACACACGAGAAATAACTAATAACCAAAATAAATTTCATTTTGTTACGATATTTTAAAGCATGAAATTATACCACTATTATAATATATTCAACCATTGTCATCAATTTAACAGCATTCCTTATGAAAACGCATAAAAAAATTTAATAAATCAAAATAGAATAAGATATATTATCATTTGATTATAAGAAATATGTTAGATAAGTGGAGAAATTATAATTAGAAGATGAAAAACAAGATGCCTAACACCGATATGTTAATTCTAGCCGCAGCTAGCAGCCCAGGAGAGAAAAAAAAATGAATGAGTAATGGAATAGAATTAATCGAGAAAAAACTGATGCAATAGAAGTAAATGACAGAGGATTTAACTACAGTGAAGAAAGAATTTAAAAAAATTACAATATATTTGGGGACTGTGGTGACAAAGGATTGGAAGAGCACAATGGAAATAAAACAAACAATAGCAGTGTGGCAAAGGAAGTCTTCAATAAGAGGAGGAAATCGCTGTTTTGTAAAAGTCTGAAATTAAGAGTTAAGGGTTAAGCAAATGCTGTATCTTGCTGAATTGAAATAAAGCATGTACAATGAGGAAGAAGAGGGATAGAGACTGAATTGAAGCTTTTAAAATTCGGGTGGAAAATAAGAACGACAGATAAAGTGAGGAACGAAAGAGTAATGAACAGGATTAAAGAAGAAAGAGCCCTTACGTAGGAAGTAAACAAAAGAAAACGAAACCAATTAAAACATGTGATTGAAGAATTGGATCTTGAAAAATGCATCGGAAGGGTCAGTAGAAGGAGAAAGGAAGCAAAGAAGTAGAAGAAAGATGAAGTTAAAAGACGAGGTGAAAATTGGAAACTACAAGGTGATTAAAGAGTAAGCTTGCGACAAACGGATGGAGACAGCAATGGTATAAAAGACCTATAAAAGAGATAGGCAGAACATCAGATGAAAGACAATCATCATTTGAATAAAAGAATGAAAAAACAAATGGAAGAAGAGAACAAATTTGACCGATAACATTTTTAAATGTTGAATATTGTATACTAAGGAATGTAGCCAGTAGTAATTCAAATATTTTATTTTTTTCTATTCTTAGATAAAATCTATAAATCTTCTAGTTACATCTATTATAAATTATTTGCTGTTTTAATTCCCTTATAATTTACAGTACTTATTCATTTTTGGACATAACTGTACTATGTTTCATTAACAAAAGATGCTAGAATTAATAAATTGATCACTTTGTTTTATTATAGATGCAATTATTGTATGTTTTATTCTCCTTTTTATGTATTTATTTTACTTTTATACATTCTTGATTACAGTAATATTAGATGCTAATTTATTAATAATTTCATCTCATTACTAGTTTTTTAATAAATGTTTAATTAAGACTAGATTAATTAACCTGGCAACTGTCAGTTTTCTAATAATGGTTTTTCATTTTTTAAATGGTATTATTAGAATAAGATCAGATATGCATCAGACAAGATATATTATTCTAGAAAAGGTTTTTATAATGGATTTGAATATAAGAATGTGGATACCGGTGTTCTTTGGTTTCAATTAACCACACTTCTCAGGAGTGGTCGACCTAAGATTGTACAAGACTACACTTCATTCACATCATCATGCTCATACATCCTCTTAAGTAATACCATACGGTAGAGTTCCAGAGGCTAAACATATAAAGAGAAAGAAATATATGTTATTAGTGACAAAATAAAATTTTAACACCAATTCTCAATCAAATTTTAAAAAAAAGGCCCTTAAATACTTTTCTTCCTGTACACATTAATGATTTTTTATCTTGTTGATTAGCAAGTCATTAAATTACATGGAAATTAGTTGATTATTAAAGTTTTCTGTTGTAGTTACTGTGAAATCATTTATTTTCAATTATTCTATTTACATACATTTGTAATAAACCATAAATATTTATAAGAGCATAAAATTATTTGCTACTCTTAATTGTCTGTTAACTTTTTCTTTCTTTTTTTTTTGCTTTATTACATCACACGGGGAGCCAGTTGTGTAATAGTGCACCCCATTGCAGAAAATGAAATATTTTTTAAACAAATTACCATTTCCAGGTCAAAAAAAAATTTTTTCCAAATGATTATATATGCAGCAATAAAGGCAAAATCTCATAAAAAAATTATGGTAGAGCAGAAGTGAAAAATTAATAAATAAAACTTTCCAATCCCATTTTCTATATATATATATATATAAGCATTTGCTTAAAATATGTTTCAAGCAAATGATTAAAACATTCAAATAAAACTACAGAAAATATCTCAGCAACTAAGGACAAAATATATACTGAAGAAATACAAAACTGTACAAATTCATTTGTATGCACAGGAAAAAAAATGATGACTGTTTACAGATGATCAGACAATACTAAATAATTTATGTGAAAAGACAAGAAACTACAATACTTTCTTTCTTAAAGGAGGTAAGTGTAAATAATGTCCATTATCTATTTTATGGAAGGGGAAAACTTAAAACTTCACTTGCAACATAAATCTCAGGCAATCAAGGTAAAGCCTTACAGGGAATAGTTTTTCGATTTTTAATACTGAAATTTTAATAAAAACAGTTTTTAATAAAACTGGAATAAATGAATAGCAAAACTAGAGCAATAAAAAAATTCAGATAATTTACAACAAAAATAAACTTCTGCACGAAAAAATAAGCCTTCTATGAGATTATTCTGGTCTCAAGTCTTCTATGAGAAAAATAAAATAGTTGTTTTTTTAATTTTAAACCACGGAACATCTTTTCAAATAATAAGATATTAAATGGTTTATATCTTGAATAAACCATCCAATATTTTATTTTTTTTAATTTACAATAAAAACAAAATTTAAAACATGCAATAAATGTATATATAATTTTTTAATTATTTATGATGGAAAGAAATTTTTTTCAATAACATTTAGAAAATAAGTTTCAAAGCAAAATTATTACATTTAAGTAAGTTGTAACGATGTAAATGTAATTAGTAAATTAAAATGTAAAGATATATTTAATAACAATTAAACAAAAAAAAAAAAAATCCTTAGTTAAATATATTAACAGGAAATCGATTATAGCGAGCGGATGCACAAATAAACATGAAATGCGTCGTGGTCATAAACACGATTTATTATTTTTTAAATAAATCTCAATCCCTGGGCTTTATTATTAATATAATTCGTTGTGAACAATAATTACCTTATTTTGAAAGTAAAATTAAGTAATTTACGAACAAATAAATCTGATATTAAATTTTTCAATTAAAAATATCAATTTAATTGTAATAATGTATATATAAAATGCAGAAAAATAAATTTCGCTTGATATTAATGGCATTACATGTTCTCATTTATACTGGATAATAATAAAAAGTAGCAGTGTAATAATTTCATTATTTTGTAATTTAAGGTAAGAATGCAGTAATAATAAGTTTCAAGATGATGGTTCACATAAATAATGCTAATTCAGCGTAACGCGCATGGAGAACAATATGGATAGCTCCCACCATGGCGACGGGTAAGCTAAACTTTAATTTCAAAATGTCTGCCGTAATAGTGAAGCGAACGAGGACTTGTTCAAAGAAAACAATGTCTGCCGCAAGCAGCCCTCTCCTTTTCCTCACGGATCAGGCTAGGCGTACGATATTTCGCCCCAGCGATCGACGGGACAGGAGACAAAAAATCTCGGTCACTGGCATCTCTCCCTCCACGTATATATATGCCCCCTCCACGAACTACCTTCATCCAAAATGCAATTACGATAATGCATTAAAAATACCCTAATTAAAAACTACACTTTATTTTGAAATTCCGGGATAATTGTTGGTACATTTTACAAGTGTCAAGTAACACGTACACACTATGTACTTTGCGCATCTCTACTGCGCATACTATAGTATAAAAATAATGTTAAAACATTAGCAATTAAATAAAATAATATATTCATACAACAAAAATAACAACAATCAATTTCCAGTAACTTTAACAAAAAGTGAAACTTAACACTAATCTCAATACATTTACGCACCCGGGGTTGAATGAAAGTACGCAGGGGGAGGGGCGTAGTAAGTAAAATAACAACACCGCTTTCCCACCCTATTAAAACAAACGTAAAATTCAACGCAAATCAAATAATAACTATTATTTATATATCACTAAAATATAAAGGGTTAAAAACCAAGTATATTTTCAATTACAATTACATTACAATTTACAATACGGTACGGGTTTTTGGTTTTTATTAAAAATGAGCACAAATCATTCCGTAACTAATACAAAAATCATCTTACTCATTAAAACTAAAGAAAGTTAACAAAATCTTTGCAAGTTAAGACAGAATAATCATTTTACTATGACAAAATTGCATACAAATAAAAATATGACAAGTCGATTCAAAATAAAGATAAAAGAAAGAACAAAATTAACAAAGAAACAAGTCAGATAACGATGTGGAATCAATAACATCTGTTAGGAAATCACAAAACACTACAATTAAAAAAAAAAAATTTGATGTAACATAATTAAATACCTACATCATTACATTAACAACGAATAAACTATTCAACAATTAAAGGCCACGTTCCGTAATCACAATTATTACGTACGCAGCATCCGAAAACAATTGAAAATTAAAATATTAATTTTTAAAAATGGATTAGAAAGTTATTAATTTATAATTCAATTGTTTTATATTCCCATATGGGAGAGCGACATTAACAAAAAAATTCGTGAGCAATATTGGTCAGAAGACTTAAGTCAAGGACGAAAAACCATGCACCTGAATTTAAGCTCCTACACATTATGTCGTGAAAAGATACAACCACAGAGTATGCTTTTCAATAAATATAGTTCCATACAAAAACTATATTTGTTTTATCTCATGACAACAAAAAAAAAAATGTCAAAGATAAAAAAGAATCCACGTACGACTATCTTCTAACATACAATTTTATTCATCACCCGGAGAAAATAAAGATCGATTACACGTAGTACAAATTCTTAGTGCACAAGCCCATAAGGCATCGATTTGCAGGAATGGAGTAACAACAGGAGCAACGAAGGGAATGCCGACTTAAAATTATCTTGTGGAAAGCTATCGTGTACCATCCTAACCTAGACAGGTTAGAACTCAAAAACTAAAACATAACCTAAGAATATAAATAGAAGTATTGTGCATCAAATATGGCGACCATGTTATACAATAGTTAATAAAATGGCAAAATACTATCTAAAATACCACTGAATTGTACTAAATTGCCCTACCCGAAAATATTTTTTTTCTGGGTACACGTTCACAGTATACAGGTTAAACTCATGCAATACAAAATAATATAAAGAATATTAACATTCTACCGAATGAAAAAGAAAGTTCATTCATTAATCTGGGTAAAATACAAGGGTACGTGACTATTTTCTGTTATAACTTACCTCAGCAGCATTCAGAAGTGTCGAATAGTTGAACACAGAACATGAGTCTTCGTTAGGTTCGATTAAAGAGATATTTAGACGCACTGTCTTACCGTAATTCTTTCCTGATTTTTTATCACACTTATTTGTACTTAATGTCGTTAAAGCCACTCTTTTCGGTTCTGACATTATATAAAGAATACATAGATTTGGTTATAAGAAATGCACCGATTCAACGTCAACATTTTTTAAAACCAACACACACATGTCGCCATCTTCGGCTCAACTGTGACGTGCGTAGACAGAATGCGCGCCAGTGGTAAACAAAATCGCCCATTGAATTATGGGTAATATTTGGAAGGGAACGTTCAGAAATCAGTTGAGTTTTTTCAGTGAAACAGGTATTTTTATAGTAAAATGATTCAAAAGGCTTAGTTGCTGCCAAAGCAGCTGTAGAAGACCGTTTGTTTTATGTGAGTTTTAAATGTTTTTAAGGAATCTTTTAAAGGTTTTTAATGGAAACATACATTGAATAAGGGTACAATCATGAAAAAATAACGTAACAGGTAATTTGCTGTTTGATAAATTGTATATTGCTTGGTGATGTATATTTTAAGTTTGTTAAACATTGTGGTTATGTTCAACTGTGTTGAATCGTTACGATTTTAGATTAGAATGTTTTTTAATATGCAATTCTATTTTATCTGTAATTATAAACCAAAATATGTATAGATCTTGAATTCCTCACAATTGGAATGTACAGAATGTGATTTATATTGTAATACTAGGTAACTTTCATGTTTGAATGAGAGAATTGAAATTTGTTAAATTGCGATAAAATTGTTGTTATTATTACATATTCTAAATCATTTACTGGTTTAAGTTTGGAAGTGAAACGTCAATTTGCAATCTGTTTCAAAATTCACTTGAGCTCAGAAGAAATATCTCTTGTTGAAAGTGATCTTCAATGATTTTTATTTTTTAAATGTTGCTTACTGTACAGTTTCAAGAGAAATCTTTTCTCACAACCACTGAAATCAGACTTGGTTTTTTCTTGTATTCTTTTTTCAGGTTACCATAAAAATGTCTCTTAGTCTCACTTAGTCTAATTTCTATAATATTGGTTGAATAACATATTTGCAATCTATAATCAACTGTAGATAATTTTATTTTAATATCACTTTTCTAGAAATGGAGTTGGATTTCTCATTCACTCTTGTAACTACAGCATCTGCCAAATTATCAAAAAAGAAAAAAGGAAAAAAGTATTGCAATAAAAGTGAAACTGTTAGTGCTAGTAGTGGTGAATGTGAAAAAAGTAAGTAGTGATTTCATACTCATAAAGTATTAGTAAATAGACTTTCATTATAACACATTATATATGCTTTGTTTAATAATGTTTTTAATTTATATTTCATTGACTATATAAATTAATTGAAGTATATGTTTTTTTTTTAAGAATTAAAAATGTCTAAACTAGTAAGCATTTATCCTTGAACATTTCTATTATCATAAAATTTTTACATTTGTATATATGAATGTAATTTTTTAATTAAAAAAAAATAATATTTTGACCCTTGAATTGTTTCTGAAACAAATTAGTTAATGTAATTTTTTTTACCCAATTCTGTGTTTTAAAGTTTATATTATTCATTTTATGTAAACATTAATTGCTTAAGTAGAAATTTCTTTTTATTAATAAACTTTTACTGTTACTTTTAAATGGTTAATAAAGATGTTAAAATTTCAGAATTTTTTACATTTAGAATTTTAATTTAGTTTTATTAAAATCCCTCCCATTCAGTTATAATTTTTATTATTTTCGTTTTTAAGCTTATTGTTTGTTGCTCTAAGATTGAATAAGGTGTATGTACTAGTGTTTTCCATAAACAATTAAAACAAATTAAGCAATAACTTTACGTACATGTAGATACTATTTGAATTAAAAAGGAAACATAGGCCTAATTTTCCATCATATTTATGTTTATTCTTTATTCATATTTTAATTATATATATTATATTAATTTGCTTACATTTTAATCACATATGTTAATTACACCAAAAAGCAGTGTTAAATAGTTAAATTACCCCACCAGGCTAATCTAGTGATGAACTTTCATCGCAGATCAGCTGATGTAGAAGTCAAGAGTTCTAAGGTTCAAATTCTAGTGAAGGCGGTTATTTTTATATAAATTTGAATACTAAGTTGTGGATACCGGTGTTCTTTGGTGGTTGGGTTTTAATTAACTGCACATCTCAGGAGTGATCGACCTGAGACTATACAAGACTTGTACTTAATTTACATTCATACATATTCCTATTCATCTTCTGAATATAATACCTTAGGGTGGTTCCAGAGACTAAACAGAAAAAGAGAAATAGTTAAATGTGTAAGTAAGGTTTAATTGAAAAATTAAAGACTTTATAAGAAATATGTATTACTTAAATTCTCTAGATTCATACACTCTTATGTACATGTTTTTTCAATGTATTATTTATAGTTTATAGCATGTATTAAAAAAAAAAATTTAACTTATGAAGCACTCATAATCAAAAATATTAATAATATGTATAATTAAGTATTTTTTAATGTGTTTTTATTACTTAGATACTGAGGAAAGGCCGATATAAAATTATTTATCACTCATTTATTTCATCAAAATGAGATTTAATATTTGTAATTTATTTTTATATTTCAACAAAAGAAAATTTCTTTAAATGAAACT
>JAAAKQ030174338.1:0-12421 GCA_010016005.3 Zanna intricata
GGCCGCCGTAGAACCCTGTCGCAACCAGTCTTGATGGCCTGGCCGAATAGCTCAGCGGTCAATTCCACCTCCTCCTTATGCTCCATGCGCCATTGCAACCCCTATAATGCAGCTGCGCATTACAGTACGCGTATGCGGTTCGGTAACCGGCAAATGTCACCAGTTTATAGATGTAAAAAGGATCTAAAATTTGGAAAATATTTGTAAGTGCCCGACGCCGCACCTTTTTTTGTGCAAAGGTGGTAACGAGGATGCCGGTAAGGGTTTTCAAAACAGAGTACATTTTAGTTGTGATGTATAGGGGGTTATCAAACGTGTGCGGTGGCTTTAATTAATTTAATGTGCAATATGTGCAATACGTTCGTGCATCATTAACTCGATACAGACGTATATGAATATAATTTTAATCGGATCATATATTTTTTTAAATATTACAATGAACGGACGATCGCTTAACTAAGGGAGAGCGAACATTCACCCCATACAGGAGCGTTGTTGGTATTGAAGTAATTTAAAATTTCTGATATTTAGTCTATTAAATCGCATACAGTATTGCAACAAGCTTCGAAAACAGGTGGAGGAATTTTTTTCCGAACCTATCATAGAAGCGTCAATTCATTATCGGAACAGCGCCGCGAACGTATTTATTCGAAATGAAACCGTGTGTAGTAATACTTGGCATATTACGTCTATCGTATTTAATAATTCACTAGTCAATCATTCTTATTTAACCTCCAGTCGCTTTTCTGAAAAATTACTTTATTACTGAAACTTGTTGCTTTCAAAACTGAAGTTGTTTAAAAAAAAAAACAGCTGGAAAATATTACTTTTTAATTATTTTTAACGTAACTATCTGGACTTAAAAAACCTAACCGCTTTTTTTCAATATCTTCAACAAATCGAAGCGTTTTTAGACCATTGGTTTTTAAAAAATCGGTATTCTTTAAATAAATAGTTATTTAAGTCAGGAATTGTTGTTTTTAAAGATTATATCCCTCGTTATGTTCGTTTTGATATGCTGTATAAAGTAATATGAATACTATTGAGCGAACGCTCTCTCTCTCTCTCTCTCTTTCTCTCTCTTACACACACACAAACGAAACACATCGCAGATAAATAATTATCATAAATTAAAAAAAAGTCTTTAAGTTAGTTTTCAGTCATAAGTTAATGTTTAATCTAAATTAAAAAGTTTTCAATTTGCTGCACTGTATAATTAAATCGGTATTTTGTCATTAAATTAATTATTCTATTTAACACGGGTCGGATGTCTTCATGAAAATTCTTAATATATATATATACTTCTTTTTTTTTTCTTTTTAAGTTGTGCAACAATTAATAACTACAAAAAAGATCTAACCTTGAACATACCAAATTGATAAGCTCACTGCAAACTTATCGATTTCCATAAAAATACTTTTTGAATTCACGGATTCATCAACAGTTATTAAATACAACTGTCGGTTTTAATACATATGATAAAGGAAGGCGTTATCTGAGAAAATATTCTTATAACCGATGATAAATTCACGCATTCAAAAACTCACTTTTTATATAAACCTGTAAGTTTGAATTGAAATTGCAATGTTCATCGTTAGTTTTTTTTTTTTAGTATCTATATACATTTCTATCGTGCAACATTCATATTTGATGATGTATATAAAAAGAAATTAATTACACGAAATTAAAGTATACATAATAAAGTATAAACCTTAGTAATTAGAACGTGAAGTTTATTTTTAATAACCTGTTTCAGAAACAATAAGTTTGTGAAAAATATATGAATAAATATATATACTGTATATATATATATATGACTTTATATTTGGATATAAATAGTAATTTAGCGAATCAAGTTTAAACTTTACATGATCAGAATGGCATTGACTCGCATCAAACACACCAGATTTAATGTAATTAAGTAAGCATCTGTCGAAGTATTTGTTTTTATGTAACAACAAATGTTATCGACTTTGAGGTACTTTAAAAACTATTTTTACGTAGATGTCGGTAATTCAGTACTTAAAATATTGGGCTTTTCGCTAACCGTCGATGCGTAACTACTTTTAAAGATTGTCTCTTCAGTACTCTGCCCTGTAACTGTTCTAAGCTCTGTACTCGGTAACGCAGTACTTGTTGAATTATATTGATATTTAGTAACCGCTGACTGTTGGGTAGCGTTGGAGGTGGATGCTTCAGTACTTTTTTCAGAAACCATAATTAATTGTGTACTTGATGGTGATGAAACACTTTGCTTTTCAGTAACTGTTGATCCTAGACTATCGGTAGAGATTTTTGTGGTTGTAAATTCAGTACCGATAGTAGTCGTTGATACTTCACCGCCATCGGTTGTTGAATCGGTGGTACCTGCAGCAGTTGGTAGCGATTCAGAACTTTGCGAAGTCGCCGTCGTTTTATTTTTAGGGGTTGGAGTTACAGTAGTCGGTAACGTTTTACCTTCTTTATCCCAAATACCTATCGTCTTCATGATCCAGTTGTAGAAGTGGTTTAATTTTAAGTATACAACTTTTCTGAACAAAAAGTTGTTATAGACCGGGCGAAAGAATATACCAAACACATTGTTTTTCTTCCATCCTTTGCAAAGTAAAACACCACCGGGTACCTTAATGTAAAAGAAAATGCTTATTATAGAGAGAAATAAATACAATTTTACAAGATTAAACATAAATTAGAATAAAAATAATTAAATATAACTATATAAGTAACGTAAGTATACCGAATGAAGTCTTCGTTTTGATCTTTTAAAATTTATTTCTACCTTATTTACTGATGGTTGACGGTAGAAAAAAGGTTTAAATTCTATAAATAATTAACGGTCGAACACAAAATATTGCAATTCTTCTTAATAACATCGACCGGTGCTCGTGTTACAAGTAAAGTTCTTATATGCGAATTAATTGTAATATCGGATTTTTGCACGCCTTGTAGCCTACAGCATCGTTCCTAACAAAACCTGTAAATACTGTTTTAAAAAAATGATTAAATGTTTAAAAGTTTTAAGGAAATGATGAAACAAGAGTAGTCTAATATTATTACATAACAAATACCTATGTAATTAACGACTTAACGGACAGCTCCGTGGCGTCCACAGGTAAATTAAATACAATCTAAAATTACTACATTTACATTTAAAATCAGCATTAAGTAAGCGGTTAAAACATTGGAATTAAAAAAAAAAAAAATAAGAAAATTTTAGCGACATACGTTGTAAAAACAATCTGATTCTAACTTTTTCCGACTGCAGGTGATTAACTCACAATTGTTTATAATTAATATTATTCTACTATTTTGAAAAATAATAATCGCATAAATAACTGGATAATTAAAAATATTTAGTATCAATTTTAAACATTTTATTGAAGGTTATTAATTTTAAAACTTTTCTCTCCTGTCTTTTGTTTTTTAATCGATCCGAATAAACTTGATTTAATTAATATTATTTTCATCGTTTACGTAAGATTTTACTCTCAACAAATCTAAATGAAATTCTTTTGATTTATTTCAATTTTTTTTTCATTTTTAATTAAATTCATTAAACTGAAAAGGAACTCAGGGAAATGAACTTTTCCCTGCTCGTAATCTACACTACTGGTCAAAAAGGTACGCCAAATATCTAACTTTTACGATTCGTTAAGTTATTCATTACTTAAAGAAAATATTACCGTGTTTGCAAAATCTTTTTCGAGGTCTTTTCAAAAAGTAACGTAATTTTTTAATCTTTATAATTAATTTTACAGATTATTGGTCCTTGTACCCTTCAAATTACTCCCCCCCCCATATTTACACACATTTCCTTTCGGTATTTCCACTTAGCGAAGCAGTCCTTCATAGCTTCATTTGAAATGGTCTTAAGGTCCGTGACAAATTTTCTTTAATGTCATCAATAATCTAATCTCAAAACAGAGTTGAACTTTTGTCTCGATGTCGTTATGAAGTCACAGTTAGAATCAGAATTTTAATACCTTCGTTAAAATGATACTGAAAGTGTTAGTTTCCCTATTGACCACTAGGGCGTTCTAGCCTCTTCGATCGCTTTGTCAGTCTTTCCACTCATTGCGTAAACATGTCTCACGTGAATTTATTCGTCTATAAAAAATCTTTATTCTATTTTCAATTACTACAATTGTGTTGTGTTGTTTACTTACAAATCAAATTTAAGCCTCTTCTTTAAGTGTGCATTTTGTAATTAATCTATACGCTTATCATCAGACAATATAATGTATTCGTTTAAGTTAATAAACGTGGTTGCAGTTTGCTTATAATTCAACAATTATTTACTATTTCAAACATTTTTAACAATCGCAGTCCTTGAACGATTCGAGGAAGGTTAGTAACAGTCGTAGCCATAAACCCGGCTTTTGTCTCCCGTTATGGTCCTTTGTATGAAAGTTTCATCGGCATCTGTCTGTTCAAGAAGTTGCCGACAAATATCCATTCGATGTTCTTCCTGCTATTCATCAAACGAGGAACAAACTTTGCTACGACTAGGCGTGTACTCAATTTTTCAGTCAAGATATCATGGCATGATCCGATTGAGATACTAACCTCTTCTGCAAGTTCTCTGACAGTCCATCGGTGATTTTTACACACCACATCTTTGATTTTTTGAATGCGATTACCATCAGTTGAAGTCGAAGGTCTTCCTGGTCGAGAATCATCTTCAATGGACTGACGACCGCTTTTAAATCGTGAAAACCATTCGTAACATTGCCTACAACACAGATCATCCTCTCCGTCGAGGGCGGATTTCGTTGTGTAAACACGTATCTTGTGAGCTCTGCGTTTGTAGTGGTTTTGACTGGGTTTTTGGGTCTTGTTTTTGATTACTAGGACAGATTTTGTTATGATATATTGGTGAATATAAAGTTTGGAACAAACTTTAAAACAAAGTTTGGAAGATTTTATATTACAGACTACCTTTTTATTTTCATTTTAGAATAATAACTCCATAAGAATTATATTGGAACATTGAATTATACTCGTATTAGTGGTGAATAGTGAAATATTTTCTAAGTCTCACAGACAAAACAATTCTAGCTTTTGACGTCATATAAGTGCAGTAAACAAGATGTTTGAAATTTTTTCTTCAATTACTGGTGATTTCGACTGAAATTTTTCTAAGTCATACTATAGCAGTTATAAGAGGGAATCTTTTCCTTTCCATAACTACCTATCCAATATTTATTCCCCCCCCCCGGATCCCGGTAGGGCCTAACCGCGCAGATTTATGTTTTAACTATGGCGGAAAAGGACATCAGATATCCGGCTGTAAAGAACCGAATAAATGTCTCGACTATGGGAGCATCAATCATCGCACGGGAGGCTGGACGTGTGAAGGAAACAAAAATGTGTAATTTCATCTTGCTAAACACTAGTAGCAGTATGCTCTTCCATGATTTGGTGGGGGAACTTACTAGAGAGCATGGCGTTGACTTCCTTATTGTGAGTTTAATTATTATAAAATAATAATAATAATAGATTGGGTTGCGGTCACAACCGAACGGATTGGGTTGTGATGTGGCAATCCGAGGTGTTAGTGGAAGACTGGTATAGCAGTTACACTGCAGAGAAGATGACATAATAGTTATAAAATTAATTGATGCAATGTTGATTGGGTCATATATTTCACCTAATTGCAGTTTGGAGGATTACAATAATTATGTAGATACATTATTTTTGGTGATTGTCAGTTCGAATAGAAAGATCTTATTGATAGGTGACTTTAATCAGTGCCGGATTTACCTCTGAAGGGGCCCCAAGCAACTCACATTTTTCGGGCCCCCCCCCATATTTTTTTTCCTCAAAAATATAAAATGAAGACAATTTTAATCTAATTAATATATATATTTACACATTACACATAAATATTTACAGTTTATTTAAATTTTTTTAAGAAACTTAAAATCGAAAAACAACTCCAGTGTCGGGGGCCCTTATCCAAGCGGGGCCCCAAGCAATTGCTTCTTCTGCTTCTACGTAAATCCGCCACTGACTTTAAGTATAAATCGACGCTAACTGGTAGTAATTATACCAACGGAAGAGGCGAGAGATTGTCGGAATTAATATTGTCCACTGGGTTGTACTGCCTGAACGATGATACACCCACTTATGTAGCACGAGGTCATTCTACAGTGCTGGATTTAACACTAATAGATGAATGTTGGGATCATACCTTGTGTTCATGGCAAGTTTTGGAAAATGATGTCGCTAGTGACTATTGTGCCACAATTCTCGAGATCAATGAAGCGATACGTCATATCCTACTAACCGAACGAAAAATGCGACGTACGAAATGGCAGGCAGAAGTAGTTGCAAGGAACACGGCAGTTATTCTTAATAATGATGTGCAGGTTACACCTGAGAGGTTTTCAAGAAATCATTAAAACTGAGATTCAAAGATTACCTGCTCCGACACGAAGATATAAATCGGCGTATTGGTGGACATCGGCTATTGCTGAAAAACGGCGTAAGTTACCAAGACCCAGGCGGATCAAGCAAAGATTACACCGGACGGCAAATGATAGGTACGATGTTGTGGCACAATAATTCGTCACGTGCAGAAAAGAATTAAACTTTGCTATTAAGAAATCTAAAATAGCATGTTGGCAAAGGTTGTGTGACGATTTGGATAATGACCTGTGTGGGCAGACTTATCAGATTATACCAAAAAGTTTGGAAGGCGTCTGCCCGTCCTCACGGTGGGACAGGCTTTGGTTCAACTTGATAAACTATCCCCAAGAGGCGATGAGGTAATCCCAGAAGTAATTATATATGAAAACAGAAGATTTATATTAGATGAAGTTGAAGCCGCTGTTGCCAGGTTGGCAATAAAAAAGAGTCCGGATCCTGATGGTATCCCCACGCTAGTAATTATAGAGCTTATGAAACTGGTTCTCTGGGTGATCGTTGATATAATAAACCAGGATCTAGAGAATGATGTATATCCAGTTTGTTGGAAAGAATCTGGGTTTCTGTTTCTTCCAAAACGTCATATTAGTGGAATGACAATGGAGAATCGCCCTCTTAGTTTATCAACAGTATAGGAAAGGTTGCTGAAATATTATTGGCCAAACGAATTACCGAGGAGCTGAGGGTTAGGAGGACTGCGTGCCAATCAATATGGCTTTCGAAAGAGTCGATCGACGACACACACTGTACAGAAAGTCATCACTTGGTGGGAAGATATAAAGCGTGGAATTTGGAGAACAAGAAACCTGCCATTGATGATTTTGTTAGACGTCAAAAATGCACTTGGTTCAGTCACTTGGCAGGCCATATTATCGGCGCTGTGTCAGAGAGGAATAAGTTCTTATCTTCGACGACAAATTGAACAATATCTACAAGAGAGGCAGTTTTTTGTCAATACACAAAATGAAATACTGGTCCATCGTGCCAGTCGAGGTGTTCCGTAGGACATCCCCGTCTTCGGCGGTTAGAGGCTAAGGCACTAAGAAGAAAAAAATCCAGACACAGTGGGCTGACCTGCTATACCAGATTTACAGCCGGCGGGCGGGGAGGCCACTAGAGGCAAGGACACTCACCTCGGTTGAGCAATAATTAATTGTAGGTAAAAAAAAAAATAATAAGAAAAAAAAGTCATACTCTCCGTAAGCTTCTTTCAAAAGTTGTTCTAACACGTTTCATTCAAATAACATTAACACAAAAAGTGAACGAGATATCAAAAATCCAAGAACATGCAGTTACAGAGGAGGTTATGCGGAACAATGCTGCTAAACGCATGTCACTAAATATCTCCGTTGGCGCGTAATTAAATATGTTCGATTATTTTCTGAACAGACCTTGTATTTTTTTCGCGCAGAGCGCATTTAAAGTTATTATACTGTTCTGACATTCCAAATTTATCTCTAACCAAAATCTTATATTTTAAGCTCGGTTTCTCGATGCCTGATAATCCGTAACGAAAATCGAACGATGGTAATAGAGCTGTTACATCAAAGGATATCCGATCTTCTTAAAACCTTTTTTTCTAAATCTTTGCATAGTAAATTAATAAACTGTAACATATCATTTATATTTACTACAATAATCTGTTCAGTGGATTTTTGGAATAGCCTGCTCAACTTACTGTTCCAGGCAATGTAGCCGATAAGATATCGTTCTTTTATTTTTCTTATTTCTACACGAACAGGTTGAATAGCATCGAGTAGTGTTAGGTCTCGGCGCTGAAAAATTTGACTAATGCACCAAGTTCTTCTAAAATGTCTTTAAAATTTCTAAATTAATTTGAAATTCAATAAATATTTTCTAATTTCTTTAAATAGAATTTTGAAATTATCACTATATTAATGAAAGTATTCGATTAATCCTTCATAATTACTAATTATTGCGTTTACAACAATATGCCTCGATAACCACCTTACCGCATCGATGACCTTTAAAGCTATAGCTTAATTTTCAGAAGCATCAATAATATCTTTAAATGTACTCCTCTTCGTTGTAAATCTTAGAATAAAGTATAAATAGTTCTTACCACAGTTTCTTTAATTTTTTGTCCCTTTAATTTCTTTTCAAGCGTTAGAGATACATAAATCCTCACTATGTGCAATACACTATTGTTAAACTGAGTAAGATACATTCTTGTTTTATATTAGCTGCTATACCGTTTCTCTTTCACAACATTACGGAAGAACTCCAACAGAAATAAATATAACGAGCTTTTGTAAATCGATCCGATTGTCTACATAAAATAGTAAAATTGCAGAAACAATCGAAGAGGAACGGCAGGTCTTTATTTGGATTACTACACCAAAAAATAGTTTTATATCGATTAGATTTTCTAAATTTAAAAACGTCTCTGTAAGAAATATCTGTTTATTCATCTATAATTAAGTACTAAATTTATCTAATTTCTTTTTATCTAACTATTTTGACTACTAAAAATGAAAAGACCTAATTTTTACTCCGCCAACTTTCTGGTATTTTGACGCATTTTGTTATGCGGCTTCTTATCTCTTGAACCGAAAGCAAAGAAATAGTAAATTATCGATTAAAAGTTTTCCTTCCTCAGGATTTGATTTTTTCGCTCGCGGTCATCCAGTGTTTCCCGATTGCCGATAATAAGACGTTTTTACTTCTTAATTTTTATACATTTTTTAATTGGGATTTACTAATTAAATAGCGTTTTGAAAAGTCCAGTTCCCAAATTCCGTCGCCCATTTTTCCAATTTTTGTAATATTATTCATTCGATCGATCCGAATCATTCAGTTCAAACCCAGCTAACATAGTGATAATTCATTACTTCATAGTTCATTAACTAAATTCATTAAAGTTTGTGCTTCAGTTGGCAAATCTCCACTAGAATATATATATAGGCTATGACACTTCCGGAAACGTAAGGATTCGAACGCGGGGTCATTGATCTAAATCAGTTCAGCCGTTAACCTGCTACGATGGAAAAAACATACATGCATACACCCTAAAAACATTACACTCCTTTTTGGGTAGTCGTGTAATAAACTAATCAATCTAAAGCATGGTCTGAGGATATATAAATATGAATGTATGTCTATATATATCAGTAATCTTACCGTGCTGAATTTTGAATTTTTTGTAGATTGAAATTTTGCATAACCATAAACAGAAGGATTTCTACTTTCAGAACGATCATCAGTTATTGATGGTTCTACAATTTTCCCGGTGTAATGAATAGATTGAGGATTAAATTTATTAGCCTAAAAAGAACAAATAAAATGTTAAGTTTAATTATTTATTATAAAATTAATAAATAGATAAACAAACAAAACAATAAATAATATATAATAATTTTACGAGTTTTTATGATCAAAATGCTTATTTATTTTTCATATAAAACAACAGAATAATAATATGAAATATAATTAACTAACAAACAGTAATTTCTATAATTATATATACAATTATTATAGACATAAATTTAAGGAAATCATTTCCGAAGTAAAATAGACGATAATAATTTGGATAACATATTAGGGAACTGTAGAATGACGCAAAAAGGGATATAAAAATTTCTGGAATTTTGCAAACAATACTAAAAGTGAAAAATATTAAAAGGTCGATTATGAAGTCATATACAAATCAAGCGAGTACTTCAAGCTTTTGCTGATTACGTCTCGACAGAATCAGAATGTAGCGATGAGTACGCCCATGTTATTCGTAGTTCAACAATGAATAGAGGAGGAACAGGTTGTGACCCTGTTAATCTTCATAACATATAAATAGTGAGGTAAAAGAAGCCGTTAGGAAACTTAAACCTAAAAGGTCCAGTGGAGTCGATAAAGTTTTACCTTACTTAATAAAGGGCTGCAAAGCATCATATTGTAGCAGCACTTCAATTTATCTTCTGATTTCAATTTATTTGTTTCTACAAATAAATTTCACTCGCGATGGAAAGAGGCAACGTCACACCCCGATCCGTAAGTCTGAAAACGACAGTGCGCCTGATAATTGAATATTTTATCGTGTTAAGCATCATATTTCTGATTTCCAAATATCAGCGTTCCACAATAACTAATCTTTGACAGTAACGCACAAATAGATATTATCTATTTAGGTTTCAGTGAAACATTTAAAGGAAGTCGATTATGAAGTCCTATTACCAAAACTGAAAACGATTCGATAGAAAGAGCGACTGAATTGTTTTGTACCTTTAGCCGAATACGAGTTACCTTTAGCGATGTTAATATTTTATGTCTTACGCTAACTTTCGATCGCAAAACTTTCATAATAATACCTGAAGTAACTTAGGTCTACTATAACTAGTAACTAGTATAATATAATTATATATTGCATAATGTAATATATCGCATTTATTAATTTAATATTTATACATTACATCACAATATACCGTTAGAGGTAGTTTTAAGTACTGTTCTCGAATTTTTTATTTTTTTAAAAATAAAAAAGTACGTTAAAACATTTTTTAAGTTTCTGCTTTTAACAGTGCGTTAATATTTTTGCTAAGATTATAATAATAATAACGTAAATTTTACTGCCTAAGTTCAATCTTCCTTTAAAGTTAGAATAAATACGTTTTTAACTGTGCGTCGATTTATTTGTCGGAAGAATATAAATTTTCGCAGGAAAACATACATTTTTATATACATAACTATAATAATTTTGTACATGAAAAAATTTTCCGCGAATAACAAATAAATACGAATAAAAAAAAAAATTACTATGTAACAATCACCTTTTTTCATAATCATAGACGGATTTGATCGAAAGAATACTGACTTTTTTGCTTTTGTTCCTTTATAACAGCCGACTAATGATGTCTTTTATATGATGAATGAATGCGTAGCGTAGGAATGAGCGTAAATGATTGTTATCTAGCTATGGCTGGATTAAGTTAAACAAAGACTTTATTTACATGTTAGGAAAGAAAAAGGAGAAAAGAAGGATTAGAATTTTCTATTTGTCACTGAAAATGAAAGATTTTTAATTTAGGTTTTGTCTTAACTATTATTAATTTTTTGTTTGCTGATTGATAATTATGGACAGAGCTGTTTTTCGGTCGGCATTACAAAAGAAAATGTTTTGTTAAAGCTTTACTTTTAAGTTAAAATTTTTATTTGGTTATGTCTTCTATTTAAGCGGGTAAAATATTGCTAGAGTCGGATTATTGCTTCTTACTTTTTTCCACAAACTCACACCGGTGTCATCTTCCAATTATCATCTTCAATTAATTTAAAACTGCTTACTATTTTGATTTATCTTGTTATCGACTATAATGTACTCGTATAAAAAAAAGTAAACTTTCTCAGTTAAAAAAAAGTAAACTTTATATAGCCAAAGATAAGAAAAATAGGTTCATATAAACATAGGTCAGAAAACGATTGTCATGAGAGTTAGCGAGAAACATTTCTGCTCCATCTGTGAAATTAAACCGTACTAAAATTCTTCGGGTACAAATCGACGAGTAAATTATGTGCTTAATTATGGTTTTTCATCTAAGAAATTGAATAAAAGTAGCCCCTAGACCTCTATCTTACTTAAGTTTAAATTAAAACCAGGTAAAACACGAAAAGGTTTTGCCGGAAAAAACCCACTTTTTCAGGTATGGAATAAAAAAACATTATTAATTTACCGATGAACAAATAAAGAACTTTGTAAAGAATTTAATTCTTAGAAAATTGTTGTAAATTAAAATTAAACTCAAATTTGAGAAGTTTTACTTTAATTACGAACAGAACACACAAACCGGATTGAAAAAGTGATACGATTTTAAACAGAACAATTTTCAAAAACGTTTGAACAACGTATTTTAAATGAAAACAAGTAGAAAACTTATCAATAACAGAAAAAAAAATTAATAAAAAATAGTTCTAAAAAGATAAAAATCACTTACTTTTGATATTTTTTCTAAAAGTTATTACATTTCAAATTAGATAATAAAAAAGT
>JAAAKQ030174349.1:0-12421 GCA_010016005.3 Zanna intricata
GTGGCACAGACATTCGGTCTTATGCTCTAGGGCGACCGAATGGGGTGGTGGCGGGAGAAATGCCAGCAAACCAAACCCCATATAGTCGTCCAAGTCGATTAATGTACGCTAGTAGGAAGGTAATTCTATTGCGTTTTGATTTTTACAGTCGAGTTGTATATATATATATACAATATACATTATTGTTCAGTATTGTACATATATATGTTCCACGAATATAATGTAATCGCAATACATATATGTAGTTACGAACACAGATAAAATGGAATATCTTAACGCAGAAAAACAGTATATTAAGAAGTTAAAGACGTTAAAACCTGTTTTGACGTCTACAGGTAACCTGTTACAAACAAAAAAAAAATAAAGATAGTTCCAGATAAGGGCTTTTGCTTCAGTTTTATATGAATTATGTTCATAACACTTTACGGAGGGAATTATAAAAACGGTGCTAATTACAAAAATTATGTACCTAAAAGAAAAAAAAGGTTATGTAACAAATTTTTTGGTGGGTTGAGAAAACCCAAACGATCACGAATAGAAAAAGAAGGAAATTTGAGGTAACATTTTTTAAAGAGTCGAATTAGATCGGGGATCAAGTATTCAAGTATTAAGAAATCCAGGTTCAGTTAATTTGACGGCGGAGAAACATATTGAAATTAATAACCGGAAAAGAACACAGACTGGAGTACATAAAAGGTAAAAATGAGCATGAAGTAAATACGCATAAACTAAAAAATCTGCCCATTAAAAAAAGATTAAAAACAAGAAGAACCTAATAATAATATAATTTACAATAAGTTATTTATACGGTTAAAAGTTTCATCATAATCCTTAAAAAATTCTATAACCAAAGGAGCCTAGTGATTTTTTCACAAATCACAAATCTCATTAAAGAAAAAAAAAGCTGACAAAATTTTGTAGAATGTTGGTCAACATGATCAACACCTGTCAAATCATATATACTTATATATATTGTAGTTATATACTTTGCACGGTTTTTTCGTTCGCCGGAAATTTTTTAGTATTCTGATATTAATAGTGCGACTTTTATTTAAAATATTAAGAAAATATAGTGTAACTTTTATGAAAGCGGTGAAATTAATCTCTTGTTCAGGTGTCGAAACCATTTTAATTTGAATAGCCCTTTAAGCGATGAAGAAAATACCAAAATAAAGTTTCTTTAATAATAAGAGTTAGAGCTTAAACAAAAACAGAATATATATATATATATATTTTTTTTTTAGAGGGTAAGGAATAAATTATTAGGAGAGTTTTTCTAAAAATATTCGTTTATAGATTAAGTTAAATAAATTCGCTTAAGTAAAAGTTTTCTCTAAACCTAACACCCGCTTGACTTTTAGGTCCGGGGTCTATATTTTAATAAAGTCGTACGCATTTCTTGATGGTTCAATGCATGAAGAAAAATATTCAGAAAATGTTTGAAAGATTTTTAATCCGAAGGGAGATGCGACAAAAGAATTAAAAACATATTTTTTGAAATTCTTTTGGATTATTTATATATATTCGCTTCGATAAAGATATCTCTAAAATTCCTCTGAAGAAAATTGAAATCGGTTTCTTTCACGATTTCCCCCTTTAACGAATTCTGAAAGAGATTAATACGATTCTCCGTTTATAAAAATATCTGAGCCAAACTGAAAAAGATCGATCATAAGATCCGAAGGCAAAGCAGTGCGACCTAGGTATGTCTTCTAGTGTAGATGAATCGTCGGATCTTGAGACGTAAAGATTTTCAAAAAACCTCGATACCCCGTTTTGACCCGACCACCGTTCTTTTCCCTTTAATGTAGCCGTTCTATATTAAAGCTATTCCATATTTTATTTTATATATTCTTGATCTCTGGAACCGTTTTTCCTAAAAATTCCAAAAATGAATCGTGCATCCTCTGAATAATCGGTGTCTGAAAACTACGAAGAAAGTTGACCTTGAAGGTTATGCCTGAATTTCATCGGGCATCGTATCTAAAAAAAATTATAAAATGATTTTTTTATAAAGAGATAATGCCGAGAAAGTATTATATACTTGAAGAGCGTTGTAATTTTACGAAAAAAAGAATAAAACAAAAATGTGAGATTAAATTAATCGCACAAAACTAAGATAAAATAAAACAGCAGAATAAACAAATATAGATTTTATAAATATCTGATATTATAAAATCTAAAAAATAATACTATACAACAAATAACAATTAATTACAAAATAATCTTCGATCAAGTTTGTCTTATTTTTTATTTTATTTAATTAAGGACGTTAAAACAACTATTAACATGTGTATTGCTACACCAAGAAATTAACAGGACATACTAGTAAAAATTAACGCTAACTACCAACTCTATCTACACAAAGAATATGAAAAAAACATTTACTAATGACTAAAAACAGTAATATTGTACAACACTGAAACATCCGTAAACCGCACTGTACAAAAAAATTAGTCTGACGTTAATGAAAATTGACAAGCGAGTGTCTTCGCAGAACTCGTATAACATAATAAAGTTTTTAAATTTCGATTATTTTTTTAATAACAATAAAATAAAAAATTTTAAATAGTACTTATAAAAAATATAATAATCAGTTAAACGTAACGCTAATATTTTTTCATTGCACCGAAATGTTTATCTCTTATGGGTGAAGATCGATTAAAATCCTGAATAACTAGTTTAACTATTTATGCGTTTTACACGACACTTCAGAACCAGTAACGGTACAGTATTGTACAATCTTTTTTTTTAGTTTTATGGGCATCGACTAGTTTTATGGCCATCAGCTCCTTCCACATCAAATAGAAAAAAAATACTTTTCCTTCTTTAAAAAGAAACCAAGTGACATAGTCAGGGACTAGTTTGTCAATAAAAAAATCTAATAATAGACTTGTCAATGGTTACTGAAACCCCGTAAACACAACATAACAAGGGTGTAAAGATCCCTGTTATTTTAACTTCATCCCACCCATTTCTTACGAAATTTGGTCAAAATTATCTAACAAAACTTCACAATAATAAAAATTAAAACACACATTGAAAAATTTTTAAATACAAAATGACAAAGATGTAAAGGGCCATTGCCGTTTAACAGATCAGTTATGATAAAAACTTATGTCACATTTGTTTACCTCCTTGGCTATCATCCTTTCTTGTATCTTTTTTCCATTCTCCTAACGGCCTCTTCTGATGACAAGCTGTCTGAGGCCTCAGACATGGAATCTCCTTCCCTTTCAGATGCCAGTGATGTTCTGCGGCTGACATCGGGTGATGACGACTTAGACGGAGCAGTTAGCGTGGTTGTTATCGAATCTAAACTGGATGCGATCTCTAGTGATATATTTTCAGCGGCTGAAATACTCGCTCTCTCCTTAGGCGTCCTCTGGGCGTTTTGAGGTTCCATAGGTCCCTCTCTGCTAAAGGCTTCAAGATTTTGGAGACTCCATTTTGGTTTTTTCAAAGTCTTTTTTTCTAGGATTTTCACCTCTACCTTGTCACGTCCCTGCACGGGGATTTTGGTGATCTCAACTTTTGGTTCAGGCTTCTTCTCTTTCCCGCATTCACTGCCCTTCGTCTTCAAAGGTTCACTACTCAAAGGAGAAGAACTCTTTTGCTTAGCAGCTGGTGCTTTCTTCTCTCGATTTAAGCTATCCTCTCTGGATGAACGATTCTTAAATTTGTTGTCGACGATACTTTCAACTATACTTGCTAACGGTGGAGTCAGTTCCACAATCACATCCTATACATTTAAAGAAGCTGCAGGAGATGACACAACTTGTGCATATGACACTGTCTTTGGCGATCTATTTTTAACAATTTTCTTCGCTTTGAGCTAGGTCACCTTTTGAGTTGTCTTAATCTCTTGGGTTGCTACCTCTTCTTTATATATTGGACAATTTCTAGTCTCGCTGAATGATTCCCATGGCAATTGATGCACACAGGTGGATCCCTGCATAAGTCATCAGGATGGAGTGGTTCACCACAAACACAAGTCTGTTTCCTAATATAACTTGACGCTGTGGGTCCATACAGCTGACATCCAAAGCATCACAATGGCGTCAGGACGAACGGACGGAAGTCTACTCTGTGGAAGCCAGCCTTTAATCTTTTCCGGGCACTTTGGCTTGTTGAATGTCAATACGTCCAACGCGAAGGATTATATTTTTCCACTGTGCCGGGTGTTCAAACGACGGCAGGCAAACTATAACTCCCTGTTCACAGAGTTCCTCGAGGTCTCTTCTTCGGTGCAGTTCAACAACTCTATACATACTACCACACCCTTCAACATATTTAGGGTTCCGTGTGATAGTATTTCAACGCCTAATAGTCCAATCTTCTTCGGCTTTAACAACCGTTTGGATTGTAAATTTGTTCACCGTTTCAATAAACAGTCCTACTAAAGTCTTCCTTACATTCTCTACGGTCTACCAGCAGCTTCCGTGATTGTGGGCTATCACGAAAGGACTTGTGTTGCTAAATTATCCTTCTCTTCTCTTGATTACCAAATATTTCGGTATCACAATGTTATCTTTTAGTCGAAACTTGGTTCGATCCTTCTTCTCGATTTCCAAAAATTCAACACTCTTCCTCCTCTTCACCTGCAAAGACAGAGGTTCTCCAGGACGAGGGTTTTGTACGTGAACCCTCTGCCACCAATGTTATGGAAGTTGAAAAATCCATAGCCTATATTTTTGCCAGTCGACATGTCACAAGATGCGGACAGAGAGACGGTCGGGCGTGAAAAATTCACAGTCTACAATTTCACCAGTCGGCATATCAGAAGGTGCAGACGGAGAGACGTTCGGGCGTGGCCCGGATTATAGATCCTGCCTGAGTTCCCTCAGTACATCACCTCCCACAAATTTAACCCAGGCCGGGTTATCAGGTACTGCCTGACCCGCGATATCAACATCGCAGCGCTCGCACGTAACAGTAAGGGCTCCGATACCCTTACCCGTGGAACAATCGCTGCCAAGGGCCGAAGTGACTGACTCACACGGGACGACGCAAGACTTCGGCACAGCAAGCTTACAGCAGCTCACGCTCAACCCGGCTTCACAACTGAAAAGAGGGATGGATATTCCCCGTCCATACTCTGCGTCGGCAAACAGATAGCGGTCACGCCTCCCACGCTGCAAACAGGACACCGAGAAGCAAAACCGCAACAACTCGGTTAGCTCCAGACTGCCAATCCTGTACTCCAAAGGGAGCTTCTGAGCTCATGGTCATGAGACCATTTCCCGGTTGGCCTACATAAATGAAGGTACCGAAGTACAACGTCCGTTGCCCAACCCGAGCATGTGAGTAGATGTTATTGCACGGACATTGGTTTGATGTTATCCGGGGCATTATTATTATTATTTATTTTAGGGATTAAACATCGTCATTCTAACACGTTTAAGGAAGGATTCGAGCTGGTAAGAAAAAAAATCGTAATTTTTACAAACACAAGTACGTATTTCGTAGAATTTGTTCAACTTCAACATTTTTGTATATTTCATCCATAAAAATTATTTTTAGTAATTTATTTTTTTGTAGAGGCGAAGAATGATGAGATCAGGCGTAGCCGTCTTAGGTCAACTTTGTTCACAAAGTCTTATGAAACCGTTTATTCAGAAAGTGAACAATTAATTTCTGGTATTTCTTAGTAAAACGGTTCCCGGATTCGAATTCCAGTCAGACGTGGCATTTTCACACGCTACAAAATTGTCATTTTATCTCATCCTCCACCCTCTGAAGCAATACCAACCGGTGATCACGGAAGTTAAGGGGGGAAAAAAGGTTCAAGAGTCACATTGTTTTTTTTTTAACAGTTTTATATAAAGCGGTTATTTTTCAAATCGATTATTGAGTTTCCATTCGAATCAATTCTAAATTGAATTATCTGGGTTTTTTAAGTCGTTGATTACGATTTTTCTTTTTTTATCGCATTTCAAATATATCTGTAACGTTTCTACGATGATTTTTCGAATCGGTTTGTATAACCTACTACCCGGTCAGTCTAGCTTGTACACTACCCTTATGCTTGTACAAGTAACACCAGTAAATAACAATTAATGCCTATCCAATTTATCAAAACTATCAGTGTATTGCGGTTTCTTAAGAGCAATAGTTTGATCGGCACAGGATTAAAAACTCTGATGACTCGAATTTTTTTTTTAATCTGTAGTAAACGGGATTCAGAGTAGTGGGCCTCCATTTTAAAAATAGTAGTTATACCTGGTTACCCGTCCTTCGTACGGGTAAAGAAGTGTTTTGTACGATTAGAGTTACCCGACAAACACCGCGATAAAATGCTCGTGAAACTTCGTTTCTCTTTTTAATTTTGTTTTTTAACAGAGTAACCGGTGCAGCCAATCGCGTGGTACACACAGTAGCAAACAGTGTGTGTAGTAGCTGTGTCGGTTGAGCCTCCGAGTCGTAAACCTTCGCACTTTTGAATCTACTTTTCTCATAACCGAAAGAAATACCGAAAAAGACAAAAAATAGATCTTTTTTGTAGGAAATTTAATTTCAAATACTGCAATTCGTCTCCGAATTCGAATTTATCAACTATTTTGCCATGGTAAAGTTAAGTATCGAGAAGAAACATAATCCGGTAGTTACCGCAACCGTTAAAACGACTACTATCTTGAACAGTGAAATATTTTGTTACAGTGCTAGTCCTATGTTCTTCTCGGATATAAAAAGTAAGTTTGTGCAAAATTCCAGCATAAAAGGTGGAGTAGTTTTTGCGTTAAAGAATTCAAAGAAACCACTTGATTTTTTTTCAGATCAAACGACGAACTCGTGTAGATCAAGTGAACGATGGAATTAAAGATACCTTTGAAATATTTTCGCATTAGATTTGAAATAGCAGTCCGTGTTTTATCGATATACACGAGGAAAACTACTTAAAACAAAAGAAATTCTATCCGTAATGATCGACGATGAAAAAAATATGTAGAATTATAAATTAACGATAGATCAGACGATTGAACAAATGAATGTGAACTTTTCACTGCTGTTAACATCATATTTCATAAATTTGGTTTGTTTTCGTAAAATAACTATCATCAAAATGTCTCTGACACTGTCATGTAACGCAACTATGTTACTTACAGAACTGAGACAAAGATCTAGATACCCCGAACGTAAAAGATTTTTTTAGCGTTTTGAAGTTACTATCATAAAAATTGCTTGTTATTTATGAACACACGCATTTAGTAGCGCGACAAACATTCGAAAAACACACAAATTTGAATTCACAATCAAATTATTATAGGTAATAGTAGCAGATCGTATGAACTACACCCAGATACAAATATTTTTTAGCTTACATTTATTATTTAATGAACAAAAATTCAGTACGTTACAAGAATTTTGTAATATACAAAAACACCTACCGAAAGCCTAAAACACACGTTATTAAGCTAATAAATTATAATTCAGCTCTCGCATATTTTTAGATTTAATACCGAATAGCAAGCTTAAAAACGTTTTCCTTCCGCAATCATATCTAATACACGATTCACCAACACCTTTTCTTTCTCTTTACAGATTTAAAATTACTTTGTTGATACACAACAACACTGAAAATTAATGAAACCAAACCAAAACACTTCTGTTCCTGTTTTAGAATATGCAGACAACAAAAACACACTTTCACATTTACTGAAAACCAAAAACGATAGATTCACAACTTCTCAAACCACCCGATCTCGCTTAAGTTATCTGTGTTTAGAAGCATACTTAAACATGTTAGATACATATCGCACAAAAACAAAATAACAGTGACTTATTAAAAAACTGCTACTCAAAATGAATAATAAATTAATAAAAATGAAAACAAAAGATAAGTCGCGTGTAACAGATAAACACTCGGAAAAAGTAACTCGTAAGTTAATTTTTTTTTTAATCAGGAAGCGATATGACCTTAAAAAGAATAAACAAAATAAAAAGATATACTCTGAACATAATCGCCAGAATCTTGCCCTTGGAATTATAAACTAAATCCCTTCCAACAGTACTAAGTTGTATCGCGGTCAAACGGAACAGAGCTTCAAAGAGACAGTGAAGATTTTCAATGAAACATAGAGTCAATATTTGTCAACATCTCACCGATGCAAACAAACCCATCGAAACTAAGAACCTTAATATGCCTTACTTAATACAAAAATATAAAACAAACTCTAAATGAAAAGAAGCTAAACGAACAGACACCTTCAAATCCGATTAACTTTTCAACCAAATTCCAAATACGTGTCTGCCTAAATAAAGAAAAAAAGTACCAGCAATAACAGGAAGAAAGCAGCAGTACCATCACTAAAGACAGGCATAACAGCGAATGAAAATTTTATGACATAAGTTTTGAAAAGATTACTAATTAAGTTCGATCCGGTTAACGATTTAAAGCTTTATAACTACAAAAAAAAAATTTACTAGTAAGTGAAACAGAAACAAGCAGTTTTTGTTTTGAATTTAAATTTTAAATAATGGTAGACTAGTATAAAACTATGTTTGTATAATCTTAGTGTGAAATTCAATCAATAAAAACCTGTTGTTTTTTTTTTTTGTTTTTTTTCTTTTTACAGAAAAATAGTCGAATCTAATAATAATTTTGAAGAGACAGAAAAATTATTATATATAAATAAATATTTTAGAGAACGATAGAGAAACAGAGAGAGAGAGTAATAAAAAGAATGGCATACAATTAGAAGAAAAATTAACCAAAGAATATTTTACACTATGTCCCATCTGAATACCGAAAACCACAATTATAATAATGAAATAATGGACATATAAATGGAATAACAAATAAAGATATAATAAACTTCTATTTTTAAAAAACCTAAAAATTCTGCTTCAGAAATGCTTCTTACCTAACTTTTTAAACCACCATTTTTACATAAAATAAATTCAATTTACATACGTCCTGACCCCAGTATGAAAAGACTTGTAACGATCCCGGTCACCACACCACCCCCTCCGTTCCTAGTCCTGATGGGCTTTTTGTCGTCTCTTAAACCCTCTAAATTTGATAACCACAAAGTTATCGGTTTAAGCTCTGTCAGGATGCCACCGATGCAAAACCCTCGACAGACATTTCCACCAGTGTATTTACACAACTTACTGTAGTCTTCGTATGGTCTCTTCTAATCACGATCACCTACTGTAGCTTATAACCGTCAGTTATCAAATTAACCTATTCAAGCAAGTGCTATCCCCAAGCCTCCCTCTAACACCGAAGGTATCACACAAAAACTCTTCCCATATCTAACTTCAATTAGACTATGCTTGGTGTTTAGATACCAAAAATACTATCCTCAGAGCAACAACACGAGGGTTGATCACAACGACAATTTTGAACTACAATTCAAATACTCAAGTCCTCTTGATTTATTTAAAAATCAAGGAACGGATTCACAAATTTAATAAGCCTCTAAAGCAAACATTTATTATATTTCTCTGCTCTGGTCCATTTTCGGGAGTAAAATAAATGCCTACACCCTCACGCCCCGCAGTTCCATCACAGAGTTCTTCACACCATCTATCTCATCCTAGCAGCGAATATCTCAATAAACCAGGGCTCGATATCAAAACACCTATCTTGGCGAAGTATGCACCCGCAGGCCCCTAGCCACTATTCTATCTATACATCTATAACAGCTTCAGACCTCCTCAGACATACTCCACAGGGCTAAGAATCTAAGGAAGCCAGCAAATATATTCAATTTCCTTTCGGTTTTCCGATTAAGTGTCGGATCAGAATCAGAATTAATCCTTGACAAAAATTCATTACCGAGATGAAACACTGATAATCTCAAAATCATAACGGAATTAATCTGTTATTTATTCAAACAGAAAGAGATGCCCTAGCAATTTTTTATTTTATTTAATTCATTTTTACCACAAGTAAAAATTAATAATTTGTATCGTTAGTATCGTCGATTACATAGCATTTGATTAATGTACATCGGTTTTTTTTTTTTTTTTTTTTAATCTGTTATTTAAGTTAATTTAATATCTTTTCACTAGATCAGGTATATGATGTATTTTATTCAATAATCCAACATACTCAGAACAATTTTAAATTTATTATAAACAAAAACGTTGAGAAAAAATCAACTAATGATAATCATTAAAATAAACGGGTATATTTGGGCAAATCATTTACACAAACATCAGCTATCAAAAAAAAACTTACTAAACAGTAAACACTTTCAAAATTATAGGTTAAAGTTATAGGATGCAGATGAATTGAACAGTTTAAAAGCGGCTGAATGACTATCAATACCGATGTGAGAGTCAACTAACCTATGCTTTAACTTAAGCTCTGTAACCGCGTACTGATGAACTGATTCAAGAAAGCTAATGAAAAGAATTTCTGATAATATTTCTCGCTCGATTATTCATAATAAACTGAATTACTTCCCAGCACGTCCAAGATTGGTTTCGAACGACTATAAAGAAACCAAACTTCTTATATATAGGGAACTCAAACAACACTGTTTGACTAAAGTATTTTTCTTTGAAAAAATTGTGATTTTAAATGAGACCTGGATCCGTCATTACGACCTGGAAACTAAGTATTAAGGCGTGGAATATTAGCACCCCTGTTTTTTATTTTTTTATTTAAGGAAAGTTTAGATGCTCTCAACTACTTACGAGTACTACTTACAACTACTAATAGGTACATGATGCTTCAGGATGATAAAAATCCTATTTTGTATTTTTTTGGAAGGGCAGTGTGCCAGTACAGCACAATTCCACGCATGAAAATAAAGTGAAGCCTACAACGCTTTAAAAAGGATGAAGTTGACAGAGAAAAGAAATGTTTCTTTTTTAGGATAAAATCACTACTCGGCAATAACGATAATTAAAATGTTCATCATACTTCTTACGGTATGGAGTCGACTCCTCTCAAGGAGTCCGCTAAAAAGGACCACTATAAAAGTACCACTAGTAAAGCGATGTCAGGAGGGTAAAATTTTAATTCAGAATTATGTTGAAAAACAGTAAAATATATGTTATATAAGCGATCAAATCTGAATAAATAAATTAGTCAACCGCACGCTTTCATGTAGAAGGTCTTGTAAAGATTCCTAACCTAGGCATCATTAACGAGATAGACAAAAAGAAAACCGAATAAAAGCCGAAAAAAGATCTGAAGGAATTTGAAGAAAAGATTTTTACGTTAGTCTTCTCTAAATTATAAAACACAACTCGTTTTGTCATGGCAGAATGACCGGATAGCGAAATAATCAGTTTTAATCAAACTCGACCGAGATAGCACGATATTCTTTCTATTCCTTTAAAAATTTCGTTGTAATTATAGAAAGAAGAATGTTAATTTATAATGAAGAAGTTAACATTTCTCGGTAGTATTCAGCAATATAAATAACAAACAAAACAAAAAATCGGAATAGATAACGATGATCGTTATCTAACTTGAATTAATTAATCGACGCAGCTGCCACTAGAATATATTCTGATAAAACATTTCTCGACAATCAATTTACTTTGAGACTAGCAGGCGATTCAAATCGTCCTAATAAATAAGGCTGAAATATAAATAACATGTTTTATGTAGCTTAATGTGCAGTCCAAACTCAAGTTATATCGCTGTTCTGACTACCGGTAACCTTAACAAACTTTAATACAAAGAAAAGTGGAAAAGTCACGTTATTACTAAATTCAACGACCGGTTTAACGTACGTATAGCCGTACTTGACAAATTTAAAACAGGACAAAATGCAATACCTTTTCTTTACCGTATATATAGTTATAATTAAGTTATCAAACTTAAAACGCATTTCACATAAATCTCATTTTCTTTGCGCGTTACAACCGACACTAAGAATAAAAATAAATATTATTTTTTTACATCCTATACTGTAATACAATTTAGAACTTCTTTAAAGTAAATAAGATAAATCTGATTAAGAAAATCTGACTGCTACCCTACAATCACATACACGCGCGCGCGCACACACACACATACACACACACAATAAATAATAATTTCACTGGTAGAAAACTGTTCCATTAAGCAGTAAATGCGTAGTAGACAAAGGTTGAGAAAAGCGGTCGTTGTGAGTACTCCCGGAGTTGAAACGCGTATCTGGTGCCCTGTGCTTTTTGGTGGTGTTTTGGTGTTTGATTCCTATAGACGGAGTGTTGATGCACAATCGTACAAGTGGGCATCATTTTCTATCGAGCAGTTACAAAGTTATTGGTATTTTTGTGGTTCGTTATTTATTCGCCATAAGAAATCGTGTAATTTAGAGGCAAAATAACCTCAATGGCTATTGAAACTTTTCTAAGTACATAGACCTGAGTGAACTGGACAGCTGCTATAGCTAGTAAACAACTTACGTCACTGGTGAGTGAATTTTATTCTAAGTCCTACTCGACTTTTCTTAGGGGACTTTTCTTT